>PISX010004237.1:0-124830 GCA_004024625.1 Mellivora capensis
AATGGGATTGACTCCTTAATTTCTCTTTCTTCTGTCTTGTTGTTGGTGTAGAGAAATGCAACTGATTTCTGTGCATTGATTTTATATCCTGACACTTTACTAAATTCCTGTACAAGTTCTAGCAGTTTTGGAGCGGAGTCTTTTGGGTTTTCCACATAGAGTATCATATCATCTGCAAAGAGTGAGAGTTTGACTTCTTCTTTACCTATTTGGATGCCTTTAATTTCTTTTTGTTGTCTGATTGCTGAGGCTAGGACTTCTAGTGTATGTTTATTTTTTAAAGGTGAAAAAAGAAATTGACGTACTTATCCAGTTCCCTATAGGACTAATAAGAATAGGGTGCGGGTGCGGGTGGGTGGGAGAGCAGGGGTCAGAATGAGAAAAGGATTTGGGTATTTGGTGTGACATTTATGTGACTATTCGGGACACTTTTTCAAATTCCATCTATAGGAGGAGTCTTTGAGATCCAAACATTTGAATCTTCTTTTCTCCTTGGTTATTGATGCAGGAAAATAAGAAATGTTCCCCTTTCATAGACTTTTTTATACTTTCTTTTCTCTTTAACATAACCATGCTTTGCAAAATAAATTACTTGTTGCTCGAATACTGGTGAAGACATGGGAAAAGACATCAAGGATATATTGTGCTCTGAATTTGATAGAAGTTGACAGGGAGAACATGTGGTCTGTAAATTCCTGTCCTAAGCCAGAGAGCACCTTTATATTTTATCTCATTGCTAATAAGGCACAGAATATTTAAGGCCCTAGTCACTCTTTTCCCTGCCTCACAGACATGTCCAGCTTCTCTGACTCTTACTGTGCTCATGTTGCACATTTACTCTCATATCCACTCTTCTATAAAACCCTCCTCCTCTCAGCTACTTTCAAATGGGTCAACTATCCTATGTCATCTGTGAAGTCATTTTGGAAGTTGCTGTTTCTTTAAATAAATGTTTATGTTTGAATATGACTATAATATAGTCAAAATTTTATTACACAGAAAGGTAACTTCAGGAAAATTCTGTGATATATGTAAACTTTAAAAGGATTATAAATTACACATAATATTTCTCAAAATAGTGTCTATAACCATAGATGCTGTTTCATCTCATTTTATAGAAAACAGATAAGACACCAAATTTTGAGATGAACATTTTCAAAGGATAGTCAATATCTGTAACCAGATTAGGGTCGAGTACACTTTTAATTTCTATTCCTTAAAAATTGGTGAAAAATAATTATAAAAAAACTTTTTATTTTAAACGATTGCCTTTATTTGGGATGCTAATAGAAGATTAAGGGTGGTAAAATAGCCAGATTCTTTTTTAAGTTCTGATTTACTTATGCTTTATGGTATTTTTTCCCATTTCATGTATTTGTCTTCTGAATAATTATGTTTTTAAAATAGGTCACTTTAGGGGCACCTGGGTGGCTCAGTGGGTTAAAGCCTCTGCTTTCGGCTCAGGTCATGATCTCAGAGTCCTGGGATCGAGCCCCACATCGGGCTCTCTGCTCCGGAGAGCCTGCTTCCTCCTCTCTCTCCCTGCCTGCCTCTTTTGCCTACTTGTAATCTCTGTCTGTCAGATAAATAAATAAAATCTTAAAAAAAAATAAAATAGGTCACTTTAAATTCTGTCATGTTTTAACTCCAGACAAAGTTCTACTTTCAGAAAAATATTTTATTACTTGCATGATGTTTAAGGAAATTAAGAAGAAAGCTGGAAAAACATGCTTCCTTTAAAAGTCTTATTTTTTCAAACTCAAATGTACCTTGGCATTGAAGAATTTGTAGTTTCAGTGTAAATTAAAAACAACAACAACACAAAAACCCCTCACATTGTTTGAGTGGACTCACAATGAGCTGCTTCATATTTATGGTTTCGTTTCCCCCCCCCTTGTTTTTAAATGCTTAAATAAGACTTCCTGGAAATTTACCCTACACCCTATTAAAATGAGTTCTATAGTTAAGCAAATCGGGAAAATGCCACTTCCTATTCCTTCTTGATTTAATAATGCACACTATTAATATTAATTATGACATTAATTATGACATAATATTAATAATGACATAGGAAGGAGTCAGAGAATCCCAGTATAAAGGTATTTTAGTCATCCAGCCTGTAATCACAGGGCTATTTCTTCCTGTCACAGCTGGGGACATTCCATGGAGCTGTTTCATTTGACACACTTTGGAAGACAGCATTATACGTAAGTCTTCCTATCGATCTGAAGGGCCATTGGAGGTTTTCTGGTTAAAAAAAAAAAAAAAAATCTAAAACCAAAACCAGCACATAATTTGTGTAGCCACTAAATTGCTTTAATTTTTTTTTAAGTGTTTTCCTTGGGAATTGCTGTCTCACATTGTCATGGGAATCCTTGTTGACAGATGAGTGTCACCATACTGCTGTTGACAGCTCAGCCCTGGAAAGCCTGAATTTTACTGGTTATGGTGTTCTTTTCACAAAGTTCTTAATTCATTAATTGCATTTCCTGTCACTAACTTCATAGGTGGGAAAGGGTGAGGTTAATATTTTCCTTTCACCTTATCAGTTTTTGCTGGACGTTTAATGTGTGAGAGTGGAGAATTGGCCAAATGATTAGTATACGTTGACGGATAATGAGTACTTCAAAAAGGCCAAGGGAATTTTTTCCTCACGACAGAGGTCATTTTTAATTTTTTTCTCACATTGTTACCCACAAAAGTTTCTAAGCTAAGAGGAAACAAAGGGCACAGTGCCTCATGCTGACCTTCTTACAGCCTTGAGATTCTGAAGATGTGCTCTGTGTTCACATAGGCTGTCATTGCATGATCTATGGCTTGATAAAGAGAGTCTGTATTCTCTGGTCCCAATTCCTTCAAGCCTGGAACAACGCTTCACATTAGAAACTTTAAATTGACCTATCAGATTGCCATTAACTTCCCACACATAAATAGGAAACGCTACTCAATTAATTTAAAAGAAAATACTTAGCATTTAGCTTTCTTTTCCCATTCAAAATGTGAATTCAACTTGGTCCTTTATGCTTTTCATACTTCTTTAATGTTATGTATTCTTTAAGAAAATTTTTCTAAGTTTCAGCTTTGATAAGGGATACTATTAATTAGTTTTTTTTTTTAAGTTAAAACCATAGTGTGACTGAAATCAGAGAAATTTCATAAAAGGAGATAACTAAAATAGCACTTTCTTTTAGGGTTCTGAGTGTCTGATTTGTGGGTGTTTTGAAATAATCCTAGTCAAAATATAAGGTGTGCTCCAGTGATGTTTTTTGTTGTAGGTTTTTCACTTTTTATCATTAAATTTAAAGGCATGCTAAAAAGGGGAGAAATTGAATTTAAAGAGAGAATTTAATGTTTAATTGGTCTCTTTGTAATTTTGGAACTATGATCATCATGTACTCATCCACTTACCCCTTGATTCACTGACTTGGGGAACATTTATGGGGCACCTGACTTTCTTGTTCACGGATAGATGTGCTGCCTTTCTTATGACTTCAGCTTTTCATGGTCCTGGTAATGTGGGACTATGTCATGCCTTGTTTTTCTCTTGGGCTGTAAAAGCCTTCCCTTCTGTTTTTTGCCTAAACTGTATGCATGATCCAAAGCAGTTCCAATTCCATTATATTACACATATATAGTCTCTTATGTATATATTATACATAGTCATATCACTTATCTGTAAAATATTTGTCTTCCTGATTGCATTATTATATTGCAAAGTCACAGAGGTCAGGAGTCCTGTTCTTTAGTATCCTGTGGTCTGCGGAGAATACTAAAGAACACAGCACATGGCCAATTAATAGGTGTTTATCAATGCACTGATTTTTTTAAATTGGTTTGGGAGATGCAATTCATTTTAAGGAAATGGGCTATGGTATCAGACTATCTAGACTAAAATCTCAGTTCTAACATTTATTAGATGTACTTTGGGGTAAATTGCTTAAATAAATGTCCCTCCCCCCATCTATTAAATGAGGATAAGAGGCCACTCCCTCCCACACCATATAGGTTTGTTGTGAGAAATGAGTGACAGTGCATATAAAATGTATAATCAATGGTGCCAAGAACTTGATAAGAACTCAATGAATATTAGTTGTATTATTAGTAATGCAGCCAAAGCAATACTCTTCTTTCTATCTGAAATGCAACTGCTGGAAAGATCACTACAGACAAGACTCAGAAGTGGGGACTGGGTAGATTAGGAGAGAGTGGGAAATGGGAACTCTATAATCCTGACAAATCTTTTGCATGTCTAATTGTCTTGACATCTATTTCTTAAAGGACTCAAACTTACACAGCCACCTAATTGGTCATTTCAAAAATACACTGTCACTTCCATTTACCTGTCATATGTATGTATATGTATATATATGTATACATATATATATATATGTATATATATATTCCTATATTCTGCTTAATTCCATTATTTTGATTCAGAACATTCTGCTCTTTATGTTTCAATATCGTTGTCAGCCATTATGTAATAGGAGGCCCCAGTCAAATTCCCCTTAATGGGGCTAAAGAAGCTGTAATTAACATTAATAGACTGAAGACCCATAAAAAAGTAAGACTTTTTTCCCCCATGGGAAACAAATGGATTGAGAAACATTAAGTCAACACCCCCTAAAAAGAATCATTTAGTGTCACACCAAGATTTTATGCCCCTTCCTTTGTTATTCAGCAAGAAGACGTGTGATGCCTGCAAAACTCCCGTAAGATCCCTGTCCAGAAATTCTGCCTATTTATGGTTTATGTTTCTACTAGAGAATATAGAGAAGTTCTTAACTGAGCTTCGGAGGTTGTGTGTGGATGTCACATGAAACCCACCTCAAATGCGGTAAGGGTAGTGGCTGGATATCGTCAAAGGATCATGACCTCTGCCATTGGGAGGTAAGAAAAGTAGCAGATAACCACTTCTCCTTGAAGCATCTGCTGTCCATACATCAGAGCTTGTCTTTGGGGTGCATCATTTGTCCAAGCAAGTTTATCAATCTAGGGATCTGGATTTAGGATGTCTGATGTAAAGCCCATCTTCCGCTAATGTCTGGAAGCAATATGCATGTTATTTGAATGTCGTGGGTAGGGAACAAAGGAATAAGAAAGAAATCCTTTGGGGTTTGTTTCTGGGTAGCTTGAAACTTTTCTTTGGTGACATTTAAAAAATCACAGCAAATGCCTAATCCAAACAGGGGAGTTGCTATTCATTTTCACAAAGTTCTGAAACATTTTGATCTGTTTCATTTTTCACAGAATGAGCCCCTCACCTCCTTCAGCCACCAAACACAACTCATGAACACAAGCACAACTTGTTAGGAAATTAGGATTTGGGAGGAAGAATTTGTGATAATACCTGCATAAATAAAAGCACAATGCTTCTTTAAAAATCAGAAAATTAGGTGGGTTCTCTCAAGTGGCTTTGGAAAGTTTGTTTACTGTCTCCTTCTTGAAGCATCAATTTTACTAATCCATGAGTCATCCCCAGAAGAGGTAGGTTGAGGTTAAATGACTTATCCAATTCGACAATTCTGTGAAAAGCCTGCAATCCATTCTTTGATGATGTGACCATGGAGGAATCTAGAAAGGGGTTGTTTTATTTTTTTCAAAATGGTTGCTAATAATTAACAATAATAGTGTACTTTAAACCTTCCTTAAATAATGAGCTGTTTGTTTTCATAACATCAAGCTCAAATGAGGAGAAATAAGAATAAAATAAAACAATATTCTCACAATCTTGATTTTGTGTGAGCGAGATACAAAATGCTTATATTGTGGTCTGTGTTGCTCATCTCTTCTTGCCATACTTCAAGATTCCTTTGACTACCTATAAAAAAATGATGCTTGAAGTCTGAATTCTCTCAATTTCCGCAGGTTTTTCAAAAAACCGCTGCAATACCAACAGGAGATGTGTGCACTTAGTTTTAAGAGAATGCCAGACTATTTTGCTGTAAAATGCTTTGCATGAAGAAGATGTTCACTAAGTATTTTTCAATTGTCCAATCTGTCCAACCTTAAAAGAGACATAAATTTCAAAGACGTAGAACAGTTCTTAACCATTCCCATGATCACATCTTCATGTTTTCATCGTGTAGTATTTTCATTTTGCATTTGTACATGTTTTCCTGTGAATTTTTGCAGGTGGTAAAGCAAGGTAATGGTAGAATATTAGAGAAGGAAGGGAAATCTTCAATCATCTAGTTTTCAAGTATGGTTCCAATTAACAATCAGCATAAATATCACCTGGGAAACTTGTTAGAGATGCTGATTCACAGGACTTACCCCAGACCCACAGAATATGAGACTTTAGGAGGTGAGGCCAACAACTAACATTTTAGCAAGTTGTCTGGGTGATTCTGAGGCATAGGGGTTGAGAACTGCTGGTCATAGCCAACCCTTTCATCATTATGAGATTGAGACTGGGACTCACTGAGCCCTCTTATTCCATGCTCTCTCCTAGGTCTCCTATCACGCATGGCTACAAGTCCTTTCTATATGCCGCTGTCTTCTAAGGTGGTATGTCTGGACTTTCCCCTGAGACCCAATCAAGTGCCTACCTGGGCGTTCCACAAGGACTTCATATTTAAAGGTACAAAACTCTTCTCTTCTCCTCCAGTGTCACACATCTCAGCAAATATGCATGCTTTTGCCCAGCTGTTCGAACCAGAAGGCCGGGAATGTTCTTTCACACTCCTTTCTCCCTCACCCTCCTTTATGTAATTCATCAAAATGTCAGTTCTGCTTCTGAAATAGCTCAAAGCAATTCTCTCTCCATCTCCATTGC
The DNA here is from genome assembly GCA_004024625.1 of Mellivora capensis. Classification (NCBI taxonomy): domain Eukaryota; kingdom Metazoa; phylum Chordata; class Mammalia; order Carnivora; family Mustelidae; genus Mellivora; species Mellivora capensis. Next base: position 6,779 of record PISX010004237.1, read on the forward strand.
TACAGGCACAGTGCAAACCATCACTGTTTTCCCTTACCTCCTTCGTTCCCCTGTTCCTCTTTTGGCCTTTCCAGGGCTTTCTATAGGAGGGAGCTATAGCAATCCTTAAAATCTGGTCATGTCAGTTCTGTCTAATAGTTTTCCACTTTACTGAAAAGGTCCTAAATCTTTCAAATTGTTTACAGAGGGGCCCAGAACAAATGTCCCTGCCAAGCCTGTCTCCCAGCGCCTTCCTTTTCTTACTGTGGCAGACTCTTTCTAGTGCTTTGACAAATACCATTCTTTCTGCCTTGAGGACTTTTCCTCCAACTTTCTACTCAGCCTCTTCCCACCTTCCAATGTCAGCTGAAATCTCTGGTCCTCAATGCTGGCCACAAATTATAGTCACTTCAGTGAGATTTTAATAGATAATGCTACCTACTCCTCGTTCTTAGAGTCAATTCTTTTGATCTGGTGGAGGGCCAGGCACTCATAGTTTTTAACGCTTCACCAGGTGATTTCAATGTGCAAAATGAAGAACCATTGGCTTAAATGTCACTTTTTCAGACAGGCCTTCTCTGACTCCCCAGTCTCCCCGTGAGAATCCCTGACTGTTTTTTGTTTAAGTATTTATTGTACATTATATGATTATATTTAACATTTACCAGCCCTGCTACATTGTAAGCTTCACGAGAGCAGAGATCCTATGTCTTTTGTTCCCAGCTATCTCCAGCACTGAATAGTATCTGATATAAAGTTGTTCCATAAATGATTGTCGCACTGAACAGCACTGAACGGTATCTGGTATAAAGGTGTTCCATAAATGATTGTCGATTAAAGTAATTTACGAGGTTTTCAAGCTAGCTCATGGCAGAACCCAGGAAAATCAAGCCTTCATGACTTCTGCTTCTATAATGTTAGAATGCAGAGAATCCAATGCGTTTTTTAATCTCTGAAGCCCCCAGTTCTTCCCTTTCCCCAGCCTCTTCTGGTGACAGATGATATGGGCCATTAGCTCTTCTTCTTCATAGCAGCCCCACACCAAATGGTTACATCTTGCTTCATTTCTGAGCCCTAAATTCCAGATTGGTTCTAATGTCTCCTGATGCTATCTCTTAATGAAAGAATACTACTGAATTTGTGTGATACTTACATATGCTTTGATATGAATTTCAGTTCAGATCTTGTGATGTGGAGAACTATTAGGAAATAGTAGCTCTTTGGTCAAAAGACGGTAGAAATGATTTAAGGAGTTCATAATCACATATGAACTATTTTCCTCTTTAATGTACCAACTTATACTCTATTATATTTCATGAGTATGTAGCTGCAACAAACAGTAAAAGAAATTCAAACAATCAGTGACTACTCCATTAGAAAGGACAAATCCATACTTTTTGAATAATAACCTCCCTTCCCCCTGCAAATAGCATACCCAGTTGGCAAAAGTTGGTTGGCAGATAAGCACTAATTGTGGATATTAATTATTTTTCAAGAAGTCATGGTGCTTCTTTTTTTTTTTTCTTCTTTTTCTGTAAAAGGAATCTGGACTCAGTGGCTAGCTCTGAGCTATCTTGTCGGCTGCTATTGTGAAGATGTCCTTACATCATATTATTTATTTTTCTATTTGGGTTGCTGTTCTTAAATCAGATCCACAAATTTTCCAGGATAGTCCTGACATTAAAGATCCTACCTCACTAGTGCCTTAAAAACATCAAAATGCCCCAGGGATCTTCACAATTTGGCAATAAAGAGGAATGACTCAAGTCAGAAGTTGAAGAGGAATAGAACGTTCACAAAACCATATATAGGAATTCTGCATGCTTTTCTAATCATACTTTCCGCAAACACCTCCTTCGTATTAAATGCTAGAGCAATTGTTGCATTTGCTTGAGCAAGGCAAAGCTGAGTCACAGATTCAAGGTGATAAGAATGGCAAATGTAGCCAAGTGTAATTGAAAGCAGTTACTTGCCTACATTGCTAGCATTCTTTGAAGTGCGTTCAAAAGGAAATTATATTTCATTTTAATGTCAAAATGAAGGTAAAATTCAAGAAAACGTATGCTTTCAAAGCAATAGGTAAAAGGAATATCCTGTTAAAAAAGTAACCAGTAATCACAAGTGATATTGTGCACATTGTAGAAGCAAGATAAATTTTATTGCTCACATTGGGATTTTGATATGCCTTTATATACTCAGACAAAGAAAAATTGATTTATTTTAGTCTTTATTAACTTACAGGTAGAAAAAAGGAGATTTCATTTATTTTTGGGGGGTAAATTCAAAAAAGTTTTCTTACTTTTAAGGAAATGATCTTCCAAATAAGCATGTTCTAAAATTACATTTTAAAGAGAGTTTGTGAGCAGAACAAAGCAAGTAGAAAGACTCCACAGAGCAGTGATGGCTAAGAGGGTATAAAGATGTTTGGCATGAAGATATAAGGATTCCAAACACAAAGAAATTATGTGAATTCATTGCCTCATTGTTATGTACAAATGCTACAATAGCAAGTTTGTTTTTCCTAAATAATAACTTTTGAACATCAGAAACACATGTATCCTTAAAATGTGAATGATCCAAGTAAAAAATCACAGACTTGCCAATATTTTTAGGAAAAAGAAATTGAAAAAACAAAACAAAACCCAGAATAAAGTTTTTACTAAATCTAATAAGATACTATCAATCCTACTCGTAGTGAAATAACTAAAATTATAACCTACTTTTAAGTGGTTATATATATTGAATTTTGCATTTCATATCATTTTATTTTTTCAGGAAAGAGTAGCCATAGTGATGCAATTTTATATTATTATATGCTCTTAAATATTAAAGATATGGAAAACAGTTTTTCATAATGTGTCTCAAACTTTGTCATGAAACATATAGATAATAAATAACATGTGATAACTTTCTTTTTTTAAAAATTTTTTTAATAAACATATAATGTGTTTTTATCCCCAGGGGTACAGGTCTGTGACTCGCCAGGTTTACAACATGTGATAACTTTCCATGTTGGCTCCTGTTCTGCATTAGAGTAACTGAATTTTTTCAGTTTGGAGTTGAGTCTTTTAACCTAGAGGACTTGATTATCAGCTCTAGGGAGTGGCCATGGAACTGGGATTTTTAGATGTTGGTGTCTAGAGTTACTTACTCAGGACCGTGTGCTGTATTAAGTGTTGGAACACACAGAAATGTCCAGATAAGGTCTATCTTACAGAGAGGGATCTCTTCTAGTGAAGAAGGCAGTCAGGAACACTATTAACCACATAATTAAGTCAAGTTGTGGGTACTAGTGTTGAGCAATAAGGAAAGAAATTTGGGGGGCACCTGAGTGGCTCAGTGGGTTAAAGCCTCTGCCTTCGGCTCAGGTCATGATCCCAGGGTCCTGGGATCGAGCCCCGCATCGGGCTCTCTGCTCCACGGAGAGCCTGCTTCCTCCTCTCTCTCTCTCTCTCTCTGCCTGCCTCTCCACGTACTTGAGATCTCTGTCTGTCAAATAAATAAATAAAATCTTTAAAAAAAAAAAAAGAAATTTGGGGCAAATAGGCAAATAAGGTTAATTCTGACTGAAAGAAGTTGGCATCTGACTAAAAAAAATTAATCTTTCTATTCCTGTGTTGTGTAGTAGTATATTTGCACATAGCAGGTGCTTAATTGTTGGACTAAATTATAACAGTACAGACACTTGAGCCATCATTCAGTGGGATGGAGAAGGTCTCTTTTATTGTTTTTGAGATAGACGCCTGGTAGCCTTAGTTTCACTCAGGGGATTGAATCTTAAAACAGCAATTAAACTGAAACAGTTAACAAGGTAATTTGCTTTTAAGCTTACAATCTTTTTAAAGACGTTTTTACCGAATATTTTCCATCAAAGCATCTTTAGATCTTGAAATGACATTATCTGGAAAGAACTGGAAAAACATGTGCCTCAAAATATAGTCTTCCTTTTCTTTAAAGATTTTATTATTTATTTGAGAGAGAGAGAGAGAGAGAGAGAGAGAACATGAGAGAGGTCAGTGGGAGAAGCAGACTCCCTGCCAAGCAGGGAGCTCGATATGGAACTCAATTCCTGGACTCCAGGATCATGACCTGAGCCCAAGGCAGTCGCTGAACCAACTGAGCCACCCAGGCACCCTATTCTTCCTTTTCTTATTTAAAATTCTACAACACAAGGTTAATTTCTTTGTTAAACTCTAAACTCGTTTTGAATGCAAATGTCCCAGGGGAAGGGTCACACATAAATCAGTTACAACATCTGAATATGAGTCAACAGGCTCCTTTTGAGACTACAGATGTCCCCCCCCCCTCCCCGGACAAAGTCAGTAATGTATGCAAATGTTCCTGGAAGGTAGGTAGGGGCACCTGATACAGTGTGAAACATTGAATAGGCAGACCCAGAAGAGGGGAGCAGGGTTTTGGAAAAGAGAGAAGCCATGTTTTCCAAACCTCACTTGTCCTAAGTTTCAGGTTGTGCCACATGTTATGATTGTTTGATAAATCTAGTCACTTCATTCTGCAAACCTAAATCCTTCCAATTACTTTCATCGGGATTTAATTTAATGTAGTTGAAATTGAAATGACTGAAATTGAAAACAATTGGACCTTCTTCAGGTTGTGAAGCAGGTCCAGATCGCTGGGCAGGTCAAACTCAGAGGCTGCCTCCAGAGAAGAGTGATGCTGGTTAATGACAATATACTGGGTTAGATAGTCATAGTCACATGGTGGGGGTAGGCATCCCATACCATACATATGGAATAAAGTGATGCCCCAAAGGCACAAATGTATAGCCTACTTAAAATAGCCCACTCTTCCTATTTTTATCCCTTCTTATTATTAATGCTAATTCATATTATAAGATATATGTCACATATTTGATATTGAGAATAAATAATATAATTTATATAAATAGCTGGCATTTATGAAACATCTACCCCTGCGAGGCCCGGTGGCAATACCTGTCATATGCTGTCCTAGTCAGTCCTCAGCACTGAGGCTCAACTCAAGTGGCCTAGATTCACACATAAAGTTAACAGAAAGCAGAAGCATATTTCAAAGCAGAACAGTCACAGTCTGATTCAGAGCTCTTAACCATTCTATAATATCACTTTCAGAAAGGGATGGAAAGAAAGACAATCGGGGCCCAATTCTGCCTCCTCTCCATTCCACTTTTGTGTGGGCCGCTTACTCTCAGCTGGCCTCCTGGATGGGGAGACCACCATACATCAGCACAACAGCTCTTCAAGATCAAACATTCCACACTTTTCTTTACCCAGGGATTTATTAGAGGTGGTTATGGGGTGGGTATTAGTTAACCCAGAGGGAACTTAATCCCTTACTTCATGATAAGCACATTTGGCAAATGAGAAGAATGAGCCATTTGCTCTCTTGCCCAGGTGGAGCTCAATGTTCGTGACCTGTGGGTCTCCCAGAGCCTGCTCTCTCTCTGTTGAGCCACTTGGCTGTTAACCATGGGGCATGCCTTTGCCATATAAGGATGGAGCCTCCGGCTGCAGGGGTTAACTGGGATTACCAAGCACTGTAATGCTGGTGTCTTGATCCTCAGCAGCTCGGCTTTGAAGCTGAAGAGCAGGGCATAAGCATACTTATGTGTCTTAATTTGGTAATAATAGCATGCTTTTCTGATGACAAGGCAAGCCATGAATATCCAAGTTTATACTATGCATACTGTTGATATTTGATACAGTATTAAGTTAAACCATGGCTTGTCCATTTGTCTAAATTTTGTCACTTCACCTCCAAACACTTGTCATGAATAGAATTGGGATGAGATGGAGAGTAATTAAGAATTGGACCTTTTACTTTTCTAGGTTGAATCATGCTTTTGTTGTCTTCTTAGAGATTTTTGGATGATTTTGCTTATCTTTGCTTACCCTTAGTTGTTAGATTAAAATGGATATAAATTTGAGGTTGCTTTGAAGTTACTGAGGCCATAGGCCGACAACAGACATGGATTTCTAGACCCATAGAATATTAGTGCTGAAAGCAATTTTAGGAATCATTTAGCCTAACTCTTTTATCAGGACATTTCCCCCTATCTCTAAAAGAAGAAGTATACAGATTTTGAACATCAGAATTAGATTCAAACTCTTGCCTTGCCACATAGTAGCTATGTATCCATAGGTGAGTCCCTGGACCTCTTTTAGCCTAAGTAACCTCAGCTATAAAAAAGGGGTCAATTACATCTAACTTTAGGAATCTGTGCAAAGTAGAAACAGAACATGTAGGAAAGTGCTTAGCTTTAGGGTCTGGAACAGAATATTAGCTTAATAATTGTTTTCTTTTTTCCTTTAAAGATTTTTATTTACTTATTTGAGAGAAAGAGAGAGAAAAAGAGAGAGAGAGCACAGGGGAGAGGGCAGAGAAACCCAAGCAGAATCTGTGCTGGGCTCGGAGCCTGATGCAGGGCTCCATCCCACAACCCCTTCATCACAACCCAAGCCAAAAGCAAGAGTTGGCGGCCCAACAAACTATGCCACCCAGGTGCCCCATTTTTCCTTTCTATTTTAATTCTATAATAATGTGGTTAGTTTCCATTTTAATGGAATAGTTATATCATGAATAAAATAGTTATATCATGAGTCATTTAAATAAGGTTATAAGATGTGTCATCCTTTATAATAGTTCTTTCTTTCCTTTATTCTGAGGATGTAAGGCTAGCCATGAGATCCGATATAGGGGTCTAGATGGAAAAGGACACTAGGTAGGGGAATAAGTGAGGATCTGCCTTCATTTAGATTTCCAGGGGAAGTGAAGTTTAGGAGGGAGAATGAGCTCCTAAAAAAATTTCTGGGGTGGAAATGGGAATGACTTTTTATATAGAGATCAGAAGTATACTTTAATAATACTATGAAGAGTGAAGATGTAAGATAGACTCCATGACAATAAAAAATAAAATCCTTTAATATGAATGGTGTAAGCCTCCTCAAAATTTTTCATATTCTAAAAACCATTGTAAGAGACAGAGGGAAAAAACCTGAACTAAACTAAAAATAGATTCACTGAACACGTTGTCTGGAATTCAGTGAAGAAGGTCAGTGGCAAATGTTTTTCTTCCTGCATCTTTTTCTGGAATAAAAATGTAAATTGTCAGATTTAGAAATATGGCTTAAAATTTTTACAACATTTATTAATAATGCCTCTACTTATGGCAATATTAATCAATCATTCTTTCATGTCTTCACATAGTATTTTATTCAACACATATTTATTGAACATCTGTTGGGCAATAGGGGAGATATAAGCTGGGTGATAGTGGGGAGTAAAAACTGACAATAATCCTGGTCCTTTTAGCATTAACAAGGTAGAGAGAGAAAGGCAATAATTATACACATACATAAAATTATGGGGGTGGATGATACGTGCTACACAGAAAGAGAAACTTAAATCAGGGAGGAGAAATAGGGAGTAACAATAAAAGAAAGAACTGTGGTTTGTTTTTTAATTTGTGATTTAAAATTTTTTAAAATTAATTTAATTTTATTTAAAATCAGTTAATTAACATGTAACATATTATTAGTTTCAAAGGTAGAGTTTAATGATTCATCAGTTGCATATAACATCCAGTGTTCATCACATCATGAATCCTCCTTAATGTCCATCACCCAATTACCTCATTCCCTCCCGCGCCCCCGCCAACAACCCTCAGTTTATTTCCCAGAATTAAGAGTCTTTTATGGTTTGTCTCCCTCTCTGGTTTCATCTTGTTTTATTTTTCCCTCCCTCCCTCTTTCATACGGTTTCACTCATATGTGGAATTTAAGAGCTGCGGTTTTAAGCAGTGGAGTGGGTAGCTCCCCAAAGGTGAGACTTCCTTGCACTCCTGAGGAAAGCACAGAGGCCAGCCAGTGTGGCTAGAGCAGAGCTCTAGGCATTAAGGCATTAAGAAATCTTAGAGAACGAGGTCAAAGACGTGACAGGAACTCTATCATATGGGCCTTATAGGGCATTGTAAGGATTTGGGCTTACTCAGAATATAACAATTATTTTATAATATTTTTAAGAATGTCAGAAAGTTAATCCACATAGTTGTCCCAGAAAACCCTCCAACCTTCATTACTTTCATCTTTTCCAACCAGTTTCTGGGGCTGCGTTTCCCCTCTCTATTCTCTCCAACACTGGCTTAGTTCAGACTCTTGTCATCTGTCACCTGGACTCTGAGTGACATTAACCTTTTAACTCCTTTCTCTGCCTTTGTCTCTCTGTTATCTCAAGCCCATCCTTCTCACTGCCAGCTGATAGCTTCCAAACCACAAAACTGTTGTGCTGTTCAAATATTTTCTGAGGTTTGTACTTTTTCTAAACTCTGGCCCCTTACCAGGCTCTACAATCTTGGATGCACATGTCCCATCTCAACTGTGCCACTCCTCTATTTGTACTCCATGCTCCTCAAAATCATTCTGAGCTTTCCCACCTCCAGGCTTGTAGGCGCACATTGCTCCACTAGAATGTTTTCATGTTTTGAGTCCACTATTCTCTTATTGAACCCCCAATCTTGAGACCCACCCATAATTCAACTTCCTAAAGGGCAGTTCCTACCTTTTCCAAGTGGAACCAATGCGTCTTTTTTCTGGGTACTCATAAAACTCTTTCTCTGTCATAGCATGCGTTACTCTTTTTTTTTTTTTTTTAATTCATTTATTTGTCAGAGAGAGAGGGAGACAGAGTGAGCGAGCACAGGCAGACAGAGTGGCAGGCAGAGGCAGAGGGAGAAGCAGGTTCCCTGCCGAGCAAGGAGCCCGATGCGGGACTCGATCTCAGGACGCTGGGATCATGACCTGAGCTGAAGGCAGCTGCTTAACCAACTGAGCCACCCAGGCGTCCCCATGCGTTACTCTTTAATTCATTTTTACACATATTTCTCTCTACCAGATTTTAAGCTCCTGAAGCATAAAAGCTATGTCTTATTCCCTTCTGTATCCACAGTATCTAAGGGCCAAGCCTAGTAGTTAGGAAATGTTCATTAATTTTTAACATAAATTTTATAAAAATTTGTATATAATTTTTTATATTACTATATGAATAGGTATATGTGGGTAGCTAGATATAAGTATGTTAAAAACATTAATATGAGCAAAAGTAGTCAGAAGGGGTTATCAGATATTTCTATTATTTAAGCATTGGGAAAATTAATTTCTTTGGATCAAATATTTTGGCCTTAGGATTTTTCTTTTAAGAACACTTGCAACACTTCATTCATTCATTCATTCAGGTATATTTAAGTGCCTATTATGTGCAAAGCATATGAATTCATCAGGCCACAAATCCTTCTTATTTCTTGTTCTATATTTGACAAATATTTTGATGAGGCTATAAATAAATGTATGGTATTTCTTGCTAGTCATCATAAGCTCATAAGATTACATGTTCAGGTGAACCCCAAATATACATCATTAAGGGAATTCAAGCCAGAAAACAGATACTAGAAATTTAAAATAGCATTTGATGCTGACTGACATCTTAATACCACTAAGATGTGGAAAAACCCATGTCATCCTTTCTGCATAAGATAAACGGATTTGGAAGAATTATCTTGTTACTATACATGCTGGAACATATCCATAGAACTGCTATAATAGTATTTCAGGATTCTCAAATAAGTTCTTTACATTTAACAGATGAGAAAATGCATTGATCCTAAACTACTTGAACTTGAAATCTTATAGGGCGAAAGCAAAGACTGAAATTTATAATAGAATTCACTAACTTAAAATAATCTGCAGTCTGTCAGTATTTCTCCAAAAGTAGAATTTCTTTTCTAAACAAAGAATCCTCCTGAAGGCTGTTATCAATATAAGGCAATGAGAAACAAACTGGAAATTTATTTTCTAGAAGTGAATGGAATTGAAGATTATTTTCAGATTAAGAAATATTAGTAATAGATTATTCGTTCTTTTTTTCTTTAACTCTCATCATTATGATCTTCAAGTTTTTAAAACAGAAATATACCATCATACAATGTCTATCGAAAGATGATTTGAATCCAAATGATATATTTCACATATCTGCCTTTACTTACTCATCTTTTTTTTTTTATAAATTTTTTTATTTTTTATAAACATATAAAGTATTTTTATCCCCAGGGGTACATGTCTGTGAATCGCCAGGTTTACACACTTCACAGCACTAACCATAGCACATACCCTCCCCAATGTCCATTACCCCACCCCCCTTTTACTTACCCATCTTTATATTATAGATTTGCCTTCATGTTACTGGGTAACATAACATACTGGGTATGACCCCAGTGTTAACCAAGGAAATGACTCTTTCACTATTGGCTATGGAGAATTTATCCCCATGTACTGCTTTGTAAGTAAAACTATGTGGGATTTTTATATTGCAAAAAGGAGCATCTGTAGAATGAGGCAAATGCCTGTATGTACCTGCTTTCTGAATTTTATACTAGAACTCCTTGCCCCCAGGCCACATTTTGCATTCTAAAATAGTCCACAAATATTTCATCATTATGGAGCTTTTGAAAACATGTCAGTCCTCATGGATACCAATATTAATTTAAAATGATAAAATTTAGAATTTAAAAATTTTTAAAAAAGATTTTATTTATTTATTTGAAAGAGAGAGAGATCACAAGTAGGCAGAGAGACAGGCAGAGAGAAAGGGGAAGCAGGCTCCCTGCTGAGCAGAGAGCAGGATGCAGGGCTCGCTGGATCCCAGGACCCTGGGATCATGACCTGAGCCGAAGGCAGAGGCTTTAACCCACTGAGCCACCCAGGCACCCCTTTCTGAGCCTATCTTGACCAAGTTTTTTCTTACTTACTAGTCACCAGCCTTACTGTTCTACTTTTTCTTCTTTGAGTTACTGAACTTGTTCCTGCATCAAAAGTTTTTCTTGCGCTTTAACTTATGCCTGGGTTATTCCTTATGTAGATTAGTGATTATGTAGATTAGTGATGTAGATTAATCAGCTTGGGGTGACTGTACCCTAGCAGGTATTTGGCAATGTCTAGACATTGTTTGTGATCATGACAGGGGTGGGAATGTTACTGGTATCTAGCAAGTGGAGACTAGGAATCCTGTTTAACATCTTGTACTGCACAGAACAGCTTTATCTCTCTTATTGGCCCCAAAATATCATATCGCCAAGGTTAAGAAAACTGCCTTTGAATTTTCTCATCTTTCTAAACATTTAGTGTAGGTAGGTTTTAGCTCATATGTTACCTACCCAGAAGAGGTTTGCTCTAACCATCAAAATAAATAGCTCCACCCCTCCTATTGCCCAATCACTTTTTATTCTATTAACTTTTTCTTATAGCATTTTTTCAGATTAAAACTTACTATTATGGTTGTTCAATATAAGTTGTACATATCAGAGCTTTATCTCATTTGTTATTTTATTCCCAGTGTTTACAGGAGTGACTGGCACATAGTTGACAACAAATATTTTGATAAACACTAGAAGACAGATGAGATCTGTAGGTCATAACTCAAAGTTATATATACTTAATTCATAAAATTTTAGCTTACAGAATAAAAAACTCAACTCTCTTATATAATACTATGGCAGAAAATATATGCTTTCTACAATTTTGAAACATATTGGGGTGGTTATACTTTCAATAACAGTAGAATAGCTTGTATTAGTCTATACTTGTAGTCTATACTTCTCACAGATGGCAATTATAACCTTAAAATAAAATTTTTTTAAAAAGCCAAATATTTGAAAGCAATGGAGAGTGACAAAAACCCAGAAAGTGTAGCAGGGTTGATCCTTAAAAGAAAGGCACTGAATTGGATGAGTTTGACTTTTATGTGGATTTTCACTTGGGGATATTTCCCAGTTTAAGTGTCATGGTGTGACTAAAACTCACCCTGGCTTGAGGAGTCAAACAAAGGTTAGAATTCAGGACTGCCAGAATATTGGAAAATGAGGGAGGAAAATCTTGGAAAAGGTGGTGATGCTAGAAGATGGAGTCCAAAATATGTATATAAACTTGGCTCAGATTTTGGCTGATTCCTAAAATGCAGATGCACAGGAAAGATGGCAAGAAGATGAGTGGGGAAACAAACAAAATAGCTTGAAGACTAAAAGAATACCACAGGGAGGCAGAAATCGGAATTTTAATTCAATCAAGGTGACTACCTTCATTAAGAAAATCAACCCTTTTCCAATGATAAGGAAACTAATCTCTACAATGTATTACCCACAACATCTAGTGTAAAATAGAAAATAACAAACATACTAAGAAAGAAAAAAATACTAAAATAGTATCCATGGTCAAGGAAAATAATAGTAGAAACAGATGATGACTGAACCAGATGTTGGAATTAGTAGACTTTAAAGTAGCTTTTATAAATATGGAAAAGAAGTAAAAGGAACCAGGCCATCATGAGTGGATACATGATAAATTTTAGCCTAAAAAAGAATCAAATGGAAATTCTGGCACTTAAAATTGTGATGTTTAAAATGGAGAAATTTACTGGATGGGCTTAAAAAAAGAGAGCACTAGAAATTACTCAGTTTGAAGGGCAAAGAGGAAAACAGCCTCTTTGGATGGAGGAAAACAGTAATTTACAGCAGTGGTTTTATTTCTCACCTCTTGGTCTCTGAGCTATTGGTCTCACACATTTTAATTCTCCTTATGTTATAATGCTTATATTGTACTGTTATTTTTCTTCAATTAGCTTTTAAAATAGTTATCTTTGGGATGCCTGGGTGGTTCAGTTGGTTAAGACTCCAACTCTTGGTTTCTTCTCAGGTCATGAGATTGAGTCCCATGTTGAGTTCCTGGCTCAGCAGGGAGTCTGCTTGAGATTCTCTGTCTCCCTCTCCCTCTGCCCCTCCCCCTTCCTCCTCATAAAATAAGTAAAATCTTTGGGGCACTTGGGTGGCTCAGTAGGTTAAGGTCTCTGCCTTCAGCTAGGGTCATGATCCCAGGGTCCTGGGATCGAGCCCCGCATTGGGCTCTCTGCTCAGCAGGGAGCCTGCTTCCGCCACTCTCTCTGCCTGCTTCTCTGCCTACTTGTGATCTCTGTCTGTCAAATAAATAAAATCTTAAATTTTTTTTTTTTTGTCATATGGGTCTGGTATGGAAATGTATTATTTCAGTATTTTTATGTCTGAAAAGGTTTTTATTTTGTCTTCATATTTCATAGACTTGGACTTTTAGAAGTTCTATATCTACAGTAAAAAGAAAATATAAAGAGTTCCTGTGGGGACGCCTGGGTGGCTCAGTTGGTTAGGCGGCTGCCTTCGGCTCAGGTTGTGATCCCAGTGTCCTGGGACCACAGGGAGCCTGCTTCTCCCTCTGCCACTCTGTCTGCCTGTGCTTCTCTCTCTCTCTCTCTGACGAATTAAAAAAAAAAAAAAAAAAAAGTTGTTCCCACACCCAGTGTTCTCTATTATTAACATTTTACCTTAGTACAATATATTTGTGACAATTAGTGGAGAAATTACCACATATTATCATTGACTAACGTTCATTCATAATTTCTTTGTTTTTATGTAATGCCCTCTTTGTTCTAGGGCCCTATCCAGGATATCAAAGTATACTTTGCTATTATGTCTCCTTAGACTCTCTTGGCTGTGACACGCATACTTTCATTATTTTTGATGACTTTAATAGTTTTGAAGGATACTGGTCAGGTATTTTGTCAAATGCCTGTCTATTGGAATTTGTTTGGTGTGTATGTATGTGTGTGTTTTTTTCATCATTACACAGTTTTTACATTACACAATTGCTTTTATTTTTGAAAGAAATTTTCACTAGAGGTATATATATATATATGTATATATACATATATATATATATACTTTTGAATCTATCAATCCATATAGATATGATTGATAAAATTTTTAATGTATTTTCCAGGCATTTTCTACTTTATATATTGTATCTTAGGATGATTTTAAGATTTTCTCTTCATTATTAATTTTAAGCAATTTATTTAGAATGTGACTTTGTGTAATTCTCTTCATATTTTTCTTCCTTTCTACTCAAGGGTTTTATTTATTTATTTATTAAATTTTATATTACTTTTTCAGTGTTCCAAGACCTATTGTTTATGCACCACACCCAGTGCTCCATGCAATATGTGCCCTTCTTAATACTCACCACCAGGCTCACCCATCCCCCCACCCACTCCCCTCCAAAACCCTCAGTTTGTTTCTCAGAGTCCACAGTCTCTCATGCTTTATCTCCCCCTCCAATTTCCCCCAATTCACTTTTCCTTTCTTTCTCCTAGTGTCCTCCATGTTATTCCTTATGCGCCACAAGTAAGTGAAACCATATGATAATTGACTCTCTCTGCTTGAGTTATTTCACTCAGCATAATCTCCTCCAGTCCTGACCATGTTGATACAAAAGTTGGGTATTCATCCTTTCTGATGGAGGCATAATATTCCATTGTATATATGGGTCATATCTTCTTTATCCATTCATCTGTTGAAGGTCATCTTGGCTCTTTCCACTGTTTGGCAATTGTGGACATTGCTGCTATGAACATTGAGGTACAGATGGCCCTTCTTTTCACTACATCTGTACCTTTGGGGTAAATACCCAGTAGTGCAATTGCTGGGTCACAGGGTAGCGCTATCTTTAATTTCTTAAGGAATCTCTACACTGTTTTCCAAAGTGGCTGCACCAACTTGCATTCCCACCAACAGTGTAAGAGGGTTCCCCTTTCTCCACATCCTCTCCAACACTTGCTGTTTATGTTCTTGTTGATTTTGGCCATTCTAACTGGCATAAGGTGATATTTCAATGTGGTTTTGATTTGAATCTCCCTGATGGCTAATGATGATGAACTTTTTTTCATGTATCTGTTTGCCATTTGAAAGTCTTCTTTGGAGAAGTGTCTGTTCATGTCTTCTGCCTGTTTTTCAACATGATTATCTGTTTTTTGGATTTTGGGTTTGAGGAGTTCTTTATAGATCCTGGATATCAGCCTTTTGTCTGTAGTGTCATTTGTGAATATCTCCTCTTTGTTTTATTGACTGTTTCTTTGCCGTGCAGAAAGTTTTGATCTTCATGAAGTCCCAAAAGTTCATTTTTCCTTTTGCTTCCTTTGCCTTTGGAGACATGTCTTTTCACATTTTTTGTTGTTATTTGGTTTCATTGAGATTCTTAGATTGGTGGATTAAAATATTGGGAAAATTTTGGCCATTATGTCTACACATGTTTTTCTATCCCCTCCTCTGTCTTCTTTCCTTTTGTTACTCCAATTACACTTGTTTTAGGCTGCTGGAATTGGTTTCACATCTCATTGATATTCTGTTTGTTTTTATTTGGAATCCCTTTTCGCTGTATTTCATAGTAGATGATTTTTATTGTTGTGTCTTGAAGTTCATTACTATTTTCTCATGCAATGATTAATCTGTTTTTAATCCCACTCAGTGTACTTTAATTTTATTTTTGAGACAATGCAGTTTTCATTCCAAGATGTTAGATTGTAGTCAATTGATGTCTTCTTTGTCCCTAATATCATGATCAGTCTTCTGTCTAGTTTGTTGAACAAGCAGGATACAGTTGTAAGCTATTTTAATGTCCTTGTTGGTAATTCTAATGTCAATGTCAGTTCTGGTTTGGTTTTGATTGAACTTTCTCCTCATTATGGGTTATATTTTTCTGTTTCTTGCATGTCATGTAACTTTTGATGAGATATCAGACATTGCGATTTTTTACTTGTTGGATGTTGGGTATTTTTGTATTCCTAAAAATATTCTTTAACTTTGTTCTGAGGTAAGGGTAAGTTACTTGGAAGTAGGTTGATTCTTTTGGTTCTCACTTCTTTAATTTTTTAGGTGGACCAGAGCAGTATTGAATCTAGAATTATTTCTCAATAATGAAACAAAATCTTACTCTTCCTAATGTCCACATGAAGGTATTATAGTCTGAGTAGTGGGGAGAGGTATTACTAGCATTCTTATGCAGACTTTGAGGATTGTTCTGTTTTATTCTTTTGGGAAAATTTTCTCCGGCTTTTGTTAGTTTCCTTGAATGCATGCACTGGTCAGTATTCTGTAGAAAACTTGAAGGGGACCCTCAAACTTAGAAATATATACTCATCAAAAGACACATTTAAGCAAATAAATAATCTGTACACTGGGAAAAATATTTGCTAAACATATATTTCAAAAGAGGACTTGTATCTAGAATACATAATAAATACTATGATACAATTATAAGACAACCTAATAGACAATAAGCAAAAGACTTGAATGGATGCTTCAAATAGGTACCTGAAATAGTGATCAACATCATTAGTTCTCAGAGAAATGAACATTGGAACCACAATGAGATAATTCTACATACCCACTATAGTGACTAAAATGAAAACAACTGACTATCAAAATTTGGTGAGAATTTAGTTGAAATAGAATTTGGTGATAGAATAGATGGAATGAATGGAACTATCATTTGGGAGTGCTCAATGATACAATAACTTGGGCAAAAACGTATGGCAGTTTCTTATGGAGTTAAACAGACCTACTCTCTGACTCAGCAATTTATTTTCTAGCTATTTCTCCAAAACAAATGAAAGCATATTTCCAAAATAAGACTTGTACATAAATTTTCATAGCAGTTTATTCATAATAGCCCCAAACTGGAAATACTCCAGATATTCATTAATAGGAGAATTGAGAAACAAATTATAGTATAACCATATAACAGAATACTACTCAGGAATAAACTGCTGTTATAAAATAACACACATATGAATCTCACAGAAATGCTGAACAAAGGAAGATAGACACAAAAGAGTGTATATTGTGCAATTCTTTTATGTGAACTTTTTAATGTGAAGTTCTAGTATAGAAAAACTAATTCGTGGTAAATAAAAGCAGAGAAGTGGTAGCTCTGGGAGTAGGAGATTGATTTGAAAGGAGCACAAGGATCTTTCTGAAATGTTGGAAACATTGTTTAGGTTGATAAGGGTGGAGGGTTATAGGAATATATGCATATGTCAAAACTCATTAAATTATACACTTAAGAGTTATGCATTTCATTATGTACAGATTTTACCTTCCCCCCATAAAAATACTGAACTCTGATTGGTAGGTTTCCTTTTTGCAGTGCTATAGTTTAACAATTCTGAAACTACTTTTTTGTGAATTCTAGAATTAAGCAAATGAGTAAGGACAATGACGATAATAATGGCAGTCAGTTAATGACAGATTTGTAAATATTTAAAAGCTTACGATTTGAATGTATACTATAGTTTTGGATTGGAATTGATAAAGTATGAATCCATAATTTTGAGTGAATATGTATTTGTAATATTTAAAAAATTATATGTATATTATACATATTCTAGCACTGTCTGCTGCTGAGAGAACCTAGGAAACAGTGACACAACAGTAACAATGAACACAACTAGTGCCCAAATATTGGCTGATTCATGCAGTTCTGCATTAATAAGAACGAGGACTTTTTGGTAAGTGACTGACTCTGGGACTGGGGCATGAAGACTCCACGAAGAACCTGCAACATCTGCGTGCCAGGAAGTGAGGGAAGACTTAAAGAATTGTGCAGATATATTAATACATCTTGAGAAGGCCCACTAGCCAAACCTGAAACAACCTAAGCATAAAAATCAATAATGATAGCAATAGGCTATATCTCATTAAATAAGAATACATGAGTTCAGATTTACATCCATAAATAATTAAATAAATAAAAAGAGAAGAAGAGAAATCTCTTTCAGACTGTAGAATGGCAGTTAAAGAAGTTAGCAATCATCCATGGATGCTAAGACTAGCGAGGGAAAGTTTGATGAGGATCAGAATAATTATCTCCCCACAAGTATTTTTTTGGTTGTGAAGAAAAAATTAATAACTTTTTGAAGAAGAAATCTGAGAGATATCATTTTATCTAAGTGATCAAAACTGGGAGTGTTCAGTATTAGAATGAATTTCATGTGCCTTCTGACCTTATACATTAAGAAGAAATAGTACCAATTCTCTTATTCCTGTGCAAGATACCCAACCTAAGCTGAATTATGGAGAAACATTGAATAAATCAAACTGAGACATATTTGACAAAAATAACTACTTTCAAAGTAGAAAGTTTGAAGAGCTTTCCCAGATTAAAGGAGACCAAAGAGACAATAAATGCAATGTGTGATCCTGAATGGATTCTGGACCAGGAAAAATAAAGTAGTAAGGGATATTATTGAAATAATTGTCAAAAATTGAACATGTACTATGGATTAGATGATAGTAATGTATAAATGTTAAATTTCTTGATTTGATCATTGTATTGTGGCTGTGCAAGAGAATGTCCTAGTTCTTCGGAATTACATACTGAAGTATAGAGGGACAGAGGGACATTTTATCTCCAACCTACTCTAGAATGGTCCAGGATGATAGAGTAAGTGGGGCAAAATATAAACCATTGCTGAAACCAGACAAAGGGTGCACAGGAGTTCCTATAACTTTTCTGTATGTTTGATACCTAACCAAAATAAAAAGGTACAAAAAGATTTGAAATAGCTGCATGCCCCCATGTCCAATTTGACCCTGGATGTAGGTTCAGGACGCCTGATGGGGAATCACTGGTCTGGTTTGTGTATGGGGTGGCTCAGAGCTTCTTAGCTTCCAATCCTATCATGTCTCTTAATGGAAATTGGCAATCTTCTTTTCTCAGGGAGATGTTGACATCAGTCATTTTTAAGACTCCCTGGAACGTTGAGAAGAGTGTGGAGATTGTTCTTTCTGAGATGATAGAAACACTGTATGGGTATATTAATAAGGACAGGTCCTTTCTCAAGTGCTTTGTGTGTATTGTTTCTCCCCATCCTTACAATAATTTAGGAGTTGAGTTTTGCCATCACTATTTTAAACATGAGACAACTGTACCTTGTTCAAAGGATGTGGCTAGTGAGTGGTAGAGTCATAATTTGAAATCTGATTTATTTAAAAATAAAACCCAAGACCACCATCCAAAGAAGACATTTCTCCCCTGACTTCAGGTTCCATTTCCATACCAAGTTGTAATCAATCATCTCTTTTCCCCCTGCCAAGGGTGCCAGGGAGATGAGGATGGCTCTCACTTTCTAATTTCCTTTCCCTTTGTCTCCAGAACCCAGGAGATTGCTTTGCCCATGACTGCTTAGTCATTACATGTAGTATAAATAATGTTTTTGAGTCCCTCAAAGGCAAAGATCCTGGGATATTTATATTTTTTGTATCGCTCCATCTACCCAGTTCTATGCTAGAAATATAGCATCCCTATTCATATCAGTGGTAAGTTAGAGAGGTACTTCATCGAAACTGATTTCACTTAGCAGGTGTAAAAGGAAACTTTATATTATTTATAGTTTAATTTTGTCTATTAAGGAAAATGCAGTGTTTATTTCATTTGGTTATTTATACATTCATTTTGAAGAACATAATGGGCTCCTACTGAAGAGAGGCCATTGGGTCTGCTTTATTTCCATCACTTTGGCTGTATGTTTTATTCAGACCCCTTAGCTGATTCTTCGTCTGACCTCCTGTCATTCCTTCATGCAGGCCTTAGTGTGGTGGACAGCGTGTACTGGACATTTCCAGTCGTCTACACAGCACACACTGCTATGTTTATCACACAGTGGGCATGACTTTCTGTCCTGCTGTTAAGACTCAGTGTTGAAATTCTCCCTGCGAGTCAAGACCCTTAGCACATCTGTACACAATGTGCAGAAATGCAGAGATGTCAAAACCCAGGACACATGCAGCCCAACACTTGACAAGCTGAGTGTTATTAGCATTGGTAATAAGACTACCTGGGTCTGTCTGCAGAGGTCCCTCAGCTTGGGATCATTTACATTCGCTGCACACCACATTCAGATCTGGCTCTTAAATGAGCCAGCTTCAGTGAATACAGTGGAAACCCTGACAGTAAGCTGAAAAATTTGGGTAGAAACCATTCATCCTAATTAAGAGAACCTCTCAGACCTGCCTTCTGGCAATTAACACACTTGTGTGTGGTCCTATTATTTGAACTGACAACAACAATCTTCGGTTCCACAGGCTCAGAGAGCCCTCTTTTCCTATGAGTTCCGCATTCCAGCTATGCTTTCTGTAAATAGATTCTCTTTGACTTGCAACAGCAAATACTTCGAACATTTGCATTTCACTTATTACTTGTGCTGCTACAGGCTGAGCTTGACCCTGTCATAGAAACAAATCCAGCTGAAAACCACTTAATGGCATTGGTTATATAACTATTAGACTTTCTTGAAATATACTTCTTAGGACCAAAAGAAAGAAATGGGATATTTGCACCAGGGGATTAGCTTGGTCTGGTCTCATTTTTCATTTATCTTAGCAAAAAGACTTTCTCTGTAAACCCAAATTATAAGAACCCGGCTCTTGTCCATAATAAGTCAGTGGAAAGAATGTCAAACTTTGTATTAGAAAGCATGGTGGGAATTTACAGCAGTTTCTAATGCACTTTTTTCCTTTGATAATTATCATTTTGACAGCTGGAGATTGGGGTATTTAGGAATGGTTGGCAACTAGATTTTTTAATGTGTGAGTTAAAAAAAAAAATTTCAAATTGAGTTTCAAGATTTCAACTGGTGCCCTTCCTTTGATCTGTCACATTGTGTTACCTTCCATCACATTATTGCACAACTCCTCAAATTTAAAGGAGCAGCCTTTTCTTTTTCCAGGTCAGATACTAATTTAGAAATTTGGTGTGAAGTAATGATGAATAATGGATGAACTGGCTTTCTGAATTGGAGCCCCAGATTCTGAGGAACTTGAGAAATCTTCAAAGCCAGCTGAAATGTGTGAACTTGATGCCAGGAAGACACCTGAAGGATCCATTGTCTTCTTTTCCACCTGCCTAGTCCTCTACTCGCTGCCAGCTGTAGTTTGTTTCTCTTGGTTTTGAGAGCAAATTGTCACATGTGAAAAAGGTGACATACTTGGTTCTACATTCTATTTTTATCTGGAAATCTTGCTTTCATTACCTGCTAATGCACAGAGCTCCTGGCACAGGTTTGGAAGGTGTACCATATTGCTTTCAGGAGTCTTTGGTTTGCTAGTAATATCAACTGCAATCCATTTTTGCTTTCCATGATTGTTGTTTAAGAAGGTTTCACTTTTCTAAAAGAAAAATTTGTCTACTTCTTTGATGAACAAGTGATACTACATTGAGATTTTTTTCCTTCAGAAGACTTGCAGTAGTGCAAGGGAGTTGAATAAATACTAAATACATATCCATAGAAGAGTATTATTGAAGTTTGACTTTTTAAAAGTTCTGCTGTAAAAGATATTAGGTGACTTAGAAATTTCCACCCAATCATAATTTTTTTCTGGTTTTCAAAATTTTCTATAGCTATATTTCTTCTGGGAAAGGCATTCCATAGTAATCTCCAGGACATGGTGGAGAAATAGAGATGAATGTTGGTACAATTAGAAGATTTGTAACTGGTTATATTTCTCACAAAGGATAATGATCTGTGGCTCTAAGTTATCCTTCTGTGGAACTTCTAGTAATTTTCTTAAGCCTTGTCCACCCCAGATTGGTACATGGCAGGTTTAATTAATGAGGGAATGTACATACCAAGATGGTCTTGGGCAGTCATAAGATGAGTAGATCTCCATATGTGCCTGCCAGAATCTTAAAAGTTTACACAGAGGTCTTATGACATTCAGTCCAGATGGTGTCAACAACATATTGCTTTCTAAAGGCTATGTCCTTGAAAACAGTGTAGCTGTGGGAATGGTGGGCAGAATGTACATTTCAAGGACAGGGAAGCTGGTGAAGAGCCCTCAATTGCCTGGGTGCAGCTAGTCCATCGACCAGAGGTCGTGTCCTCTCAATGACCTCCCCCAATAGCTCTCTTGGGATATCATTGGGTTTTCACAATTCGTAGGACAAAAACAAACTAGGATGTGATAAGCAGCAAACAACATCATATAAAGGAAAGAGGTAAAGCTACTAGAGAAATTTAATCAGATTAGAAGCTTCAAATTGAGCTGATGGATGTATTTGTAGGAAATGGCAAATGGAAGAAGACTCAGGCTTTGTCAGGATAACTTCAGGGAGTTGAACTAGGAGCAACGTGTAAAAGTTACAGGAAGACAGACTTGTTCAACTTCAAACAAGAAAGGAGAAAGTGGCAAAGATGTACAGGCTGCCTTGCTGAAAACGTCCAAGCCAAAGCTAAATGATGGTCTTGAAAAAATCTTATAGGGAGAATTCAGATGCACAGTTAGATTTGACAGCTGATTGTAGCTCTTTTTTCCTTGAAATTCTTCATTGTCAAATTTATAATGAAAGTGTGTCCAAATGAACAAACCTAGTTAATTTTGAACTTTGGTAAGAGATTATATATTCAATACATAAGAAAAAGTTATGGTATAGAGGTCGTAGGAGAGTAATCCCAGGGAGTCCTTGGCTTTGGAAATCTTTAGGAGTGACAGTTACTGTTCTGACTTAGAGACTTTCATGGGTACAGACTTGCATGTGAAGCAGGTAGTTTCTTGAGATATTTGTGTCCCAGAAATCTGTATTTTCTCCTTAAAATTGTTTTGGTCAGACTTTTTCTACAAAACTTTAATTTCAATACCATGCAAAATTTCATTTTATGACACGGAATGGGTTTTTTGACCTTCTGGCTCATGCTAAACAGAAGAAAAACATGATCTGTAATTATTTGTCTTCTCTCCAAGGGTTGCTTCCCATTCCCTCTTTTCTTGAATGGTTTGAAGGAAGTGAGTTAAAACATACCATTTGATATTTAATAATATTATACATTATATCCATTAGAAAAAGGCCCTTATAACTCTAATATTAAAGTTTTTCACCTTACACCATAAGAGGAAAATAGTCATACAATTATTCCTATGGCATAGATAAACAATTTAAATTAAAGTGATATGCTTTTGGCTCCCTCAACTTGATATGTACATATTAGGAGAAGGGACAATAGGATACAGCATCAAGGTCAAAAAAGGTCACAGAAATATTTTGTGGCAGCTCAGATGTACTCATCATCAAAATTACTTGGTAATTAAAAATTCTCTGGGAAAGTTTCTGATTGAATAGCTTTGTAATGAGGGTGAGGAAGCTGTACTGGGGGTTCTTATGATCAGACAAAGAGAATGTTGTTCTAGAAAATTTCAAGAAAAGTAAAAGCTATAGATAAGGCAAACAGCCATAATAGGCAGTCCTAGTACAAGAGTTAAAAAAGGCGTTGCTGTTTTTCAACAAAGATGTCACAGAACTGATATGCTCATCCGTGCACATGGTGCTTCCTAAAAACATTATGTTTAAGTCTGTATGCTTTATTTTAGAGATGGGGGAAAAGAGAGGCAGAGGAGGAGGGAGAGAGAGAATCTTCAGCAAGATCCATGCTCAGCATGGAGCCCTACACCGGGCTTGACCCCATGACTTTGAGATCATGACCTGAGATGAAATCAAGAGTCAGACACTTAACCCACTGAGCCACGCAGGCACCCCTATCTTTAAGGCCTTATATCATGAATAATTGAATTGGCTCATGTGTTCTATCTCTGCCAGAATATTCCTTTCCACGTGCATTTTGGAAAGAGTCTCAGGTAAATCATTTGCCTTGCATGAATCCACCTTGTTACTTTCAATGCAAACAAGTTTTCTTTTTCTGAAGAAACAACCAGGCCACCAGTAGATGATGTATGTAATGAGTGAAATGTGCCTTTTCCTTGTGGAAGAAGAAATCGTCAGTTGCACAACTGCGAAGTGTGGGAAGAGATTCCGTCAAAACTTTCTTCTCTGCTCCTACCAACTACACCTCATATCCTTGCTCCTTTAGTTCCCCTGTTTTTCATAGACTGGCCATTTGGTGCTACCCCATTAATTCAGCTCTATCCACATGGGCACAGTTGAAACATTCAACTGTGCTTGAGGTGCTGCTAGTCCTTTCCCCCTTTAGATAAAATTTGAAACAAAAATCTGAAATTTGGTAAGATACACCACAAAACTACATTTCAGTTAATGCAAATGATCTTCCCACCATTGTTTTACTCACCAAAATATCCACGAGATTTATTAAGCAGACTTTGCCTTAAGTATCCTTTCTTAAGGCATAGGTGGGATTTCCAGGGGCACTGTGAACTTTCCATCAACAATTGTTTAATTCTCATGAGCCCTTGCTATTCAGTCAATGAAGGAACTCAAGGACTACTGTAATTTCAAGGGTTGACAGTAGATGAGGGATCTATACATGAACACTAATTTCCTCCTTTTGTCCTACTTTTAAGGAGCAAACATTCAAAAGAATAAGCTGAAGAAATTATGGATTTAAAGAGGGTGGTTCATATTGAGAAATGATACAAAGCTGAATCAGGGGGCTATTTCAGTTAATTTCCCTAGTATTTGAATTGAGGTTCATATCACTCAAGGAGGCAGGGAGGGTCCAGAGGTCTCCTCTGTGCTTTTCCAGGTTGTAACATTGCATGCATAAGGTGTTTATTATTTTTCTCTTATTATCTACATGGGTATTCCTTATATTTGCGGACACAATCTGGCAATGTAATTTAAGATTATTTGAAGGTTAAAAAGAGCTTGAATCCAGCTCTGTTGTTCACAATATTTTATGGAATTCTTCCTTTTTTACTTTTATTTCTCACTATGCAAAGATGTCTTTTGAATAGTTTTCAAGCTATGTATTGTGCAGTCATATCAAACTGAGTATTTCCTTGCAAAAATTTGGTAGCATTGCTTCAAGAAGTCTTGCTTAAAACATACTACAATCCCTGAAGTAATTTCATTACTTTCTAATAATGTCTGTGAAGAATTCTTTGTATTTGACTATTGTTTTTTAAAACATCTCATTGATAGAGCAAGCTTTTATATTATTCTCTTCCAGAAACTCTAATCTTTCAATTAATATTTGTATTAGTGTTTAATATTAATGTTTAATATTTAATATCCCTTTATACTTTACAAGTCAAACAAATAGACATGGTGCATGGAATATTATTAATATATTTTACGTGGAGGCAAGTTGGGTAAACAGTATACACATATATGCACACATGCAAGTTAGGTAACAAATCTTATAGATGGCAGACTGGAGACTTAGAGAAGGAGGTAAAGTGACTGTCCTGTGTCACATAGTTAGGAAACAGCTCAGCTGGCTGGCATGTCCAACGCCATCTTTGCTTTCATCATTGAGTCTAGTGGTAACTCCTGCTATTGCTTTTTTTTTTTTAAATATAATGTTTATCTTTTTTTTTAAAATTTCTTTTCAGCGTAACAGAATTCATAGTTTTTGCACCACACCCAGTGCTCCATGCAACGCGTGCCCACCATAATACCCACCACCTGGCGCCCCCAGAATCCCACCCCCCGCCCCTTCGAAACCCTCAGGTTGTTTTTCAGAGTCCATAGTCTCTCATGGTTCATCTCCCCCTCCAATTTCCCTCAACTCCCTTCTCCTCTCCATCTCCCCATGTCCTCCGTGTTATTTGTTATGCTCCACAAATAAGTGAAACCATATAATGTTTATCTTAATTGCACTTCCCTTTTGTAACTTTCTGGCTTTTGTTTCTTTTCTCATCTACTTTCCAAGATACCCATGGCTTATAGAATGAAGTAGGAAATTTCTTCAAAACCTGTACTTAACTGTATTTAGTCAGTAATCACTAAATTGGTAATTTGCCTGTGAGGCGCTTCAGGTTTGCAACTGATTTATTTAACTGATAGCTGCTGTCCTAATTAGTGATGCCTGGTAAATCAGATGCAGATGTTTAAGAAAATTAGCCTAGGATACAAAAGAGCATAAGCCAACACACATTTTTAGCTTATTAAGCTCACTGAGCATTTACCAATTTGGATAATATAGGGAAATTATGAAAAAAATGTTAAATTTTCTGAAATATACAATATTAATTTCCTAAGCATTATAGAATGTGTAGTCTGACATGATAAAATATGCATATATTAAAATAAATGGGACTCATTTGTATGAAGTAATCTGAACTGTCAGAACTGTTTACTGAGTGACTACCATGAGAGAGGTAATGAGGGGCAATGAAAAGGAATGGGTTTTTCCTTCCAGATGTTCAGGATTTGAATCTGAGCAAGTTCTGGAACTCTCCAACGAAATCCACTTTTTCCAGTTTTGTTCTATTTCTGCATGTAAACTCTTTCTTTATAAAATGATATTAAGGGCGCTTGGGTGGCTCAGTAAGTTAAATGTCTGCCTTCGGCTCAGGTCATGATCCCAGGGTCCTGGGATCGAGTCCCACATTGGGCTCCCTGCTCAGTGAGGAGTCTGCTTCTCCCTCTGCCCCTCCCTGCTGCCCCTGCTCACTTTCTCTCTCTTTCTCTCACTCTCTTACAAAAATTAACAAAAAATTAAAATCTTGAAAAAAAATAAAAAATAAAATGATGTTACTAATACCTGCTCCATAGGGGGTTAAATGAGATATAAGTAAACTGCCCATCACAGTCATTGATCAATTTCTCTGCCACTACTCATTTGCTTTTCTGAACACTGTTCTGAGATACAGCAGAGGGAAAAAAGAAGGTACAGATCTGAATTAGATGCTAGTTGAGATGCACCTTTTTGATAATGTACCCTTCCATTCTCCCTCTTTGTTTTTCTCCATTCATTCATTTATCTGTCATATATTTATTAAGTGCTTATGACATGCCAGGTACTTTGATGAATGGAAGCAGTGAGAAACACTGGCCTTGAATCACTGGCTGAGATCCTAGAATTAATTTGTCTGACGTGAGTCTAGGCCTTTTCTTTTTAACGCATATGCTGTATAGAAGAAAAACAAGAGGGGCGCCTGGGTGGCTCAGTGGGTTAAAGCCTCTGCCTTCGGCTCAGGTCATGATCCCAGGGTCCTGGGATTGAGCCCCGCGTCAGGCTCTCTGCTCAGCGGGGAGCCTGCTTCCCCCTCTCTCTCTGCCTACTTCTCTGCCTACTTGTGATCTCTGTCTGTAAAATGAATAAATAAAATCTTAAGAAAAAAAAAAAGAAAAAACCCAAACTCTTACCCATAAATACTTGAGGAATCTCAGCATACAGTGACCAATCAGGCTGAAGGTGCTGTACTGGGGGTAGGAGAAGAGCCAGGGAGGCTTTGAGGGATGGGAAACACAGATATTCCTTGGAGGGAAGGCAGAGAGGCAGGAACTCAGATCTAATGATGAAATGGCCCAGGCTAACGTATGGAAGTTCATATTATAAAACCACCTGAAATAATTATATTAAGTTGAGGTGAATTTCACTTAGGGGACCTTGGAAATTAAGCAGAGAAGTTTTGTCATAATAATAATAATACCTAATATTTAGCTAAGAATAGTTAATATATTGCACACTGTGCACCAGGCATTGTTCTAAATGCTTTTAGTATATTAACCTATTTAATGCTTGTCACAACACTATGCTATAAATCTCATTATTATCCCTGTTTTACAGAAGAAGAAAACAAAGCACAGGTGGTTTGAATCATTTGCCAAAGGCCTTATAGCTAAGATGTCACAGAACTGGGGTTTGAATGCAAGCAGTCTGGCTCTAGAATCCACGCTCTTATCACCTCTGTTAACTGATAAGGTGTGGCAGGTTTCTGGTAGGAGAGTGACCCAGTCAAAGCTATAGATAAAGTGTGTACTGGGGAAGAGTAGGAGTCAGGGACCCCAGGTGGCATTCCAGTATACATTAATGGGTCTATAGCCTAGGCATGGAGAAATTGGGAACTTAGTACACGTGAGCTATGAGGAGGAATATAATTCTGAGTTGCTTCAAGATGCTACAACTGACTTGTTGGAAGGATGATGGTGCCATCGACAAAACAGAGAAAGGTAGGGCAGGTAGTCGTTTTTCCAGAAAAACACAATGCATTTGGCTTTGTGCACATGGAATTTGATCTGGTTTTTGAAATTCTGAGACTAGCACTTGGAACGAATAGAGAGATAGCTACGTGTGTTTGCACGTCATCAGCAAAGTAGTGATAGGGGAAGTCACAAGAATAGATGCACTCTCCTAGGGAGAGACTGTGAAAAGGAAAGAGCAGATGGCAGAAGAAGTAAGTTAATTAGTAACACCGATTAATGGCTAGCCAAGGGTTGCCAAGCAAAGTACCTGCCAGATTTGTTTAAACAGTATTTTTAAAATTGTATTTACACTAGTGATTTGCTTAGCAAACCCTGTCTTCCACATAGTTTGTAGGGAATGGGACAACTGTGAATCAGTTTCAACAGTCAAAAGTTAGAGATTTCAGGGAGACAAATGAATGAAGTTTGTACTAAGCTCACCCCACCTGCCCCTTCCTGGTCATCACCTTTTTTCCTAATTGAGGATATTCTCCTCATCTTCCCAAATGGATCATATCATTCTCATTTGCTCCTTACCTCTCCTGAAAGGCTCTTTTGCTTTTTTTTTTTTTTTAACCTAAAGAACAATTAAATGAATTCAATGGCTCAGCATTTTACCCACCATGGATTTACTAGTCCTCACTTATTAAAGAGCTCACATGCACTTTTTTTTCTCCCCCCCTTAAAATATTTATAACAATCTCTTATTCATTCTGAATTTTAAATCTCTACGCTTTCCTTGGAAATAGCAATCCACTTCCTGAATCACTTTGTTTACTACTATTTATTCTTCATCCTCCAGTCTTAAGACAAAAACCAAAAAAACCAAGTGTTTTTACACTCAGCACAAACTTTCCTTGTACATTCTATATGTTATTTCATTCCAAGATATAATTCTTTAAACTGTGACTTACTCCAACATTTCTGAAATAAGTGTATTCTACTAAGCAAAGCTTAATTTGCTAAATGCCACCCAAAACTGTTGCCCTCAGATTACTTATATCTTTTTATTTTTTTAGATTTTTTTAAGATTGCTTATTTCTTGATTTGTTCTTTGTTGTTGTTGTTGTTGAATGCTACTTTTTTACAAATGACCCTTTTTTGGTGACCCTTCACAAATCTTTGATGATGCTCAGTTAATATAACATGTGGCTCAATAATTTTATTAATAAATAATAAACTAACCTAACATATTGCTATAGTTTTGAACGTAATTACTGAGCAGTAAACTCTATATTCTTATTCTTCTTTTCAATCTCACAGACTGACTTTTAACTCCTTTTGATAGAGCTTTAGCCAAACATCTGCCTCTTCATAATCTAATTGCTTATAGGTTCCATGGCATTCATTTCCTTTTTCATCAATTCCAGATGGCGAGTATTCCATTTTGCCAACTTTTCATGAAGAGCTGCCTTAATTTCCCTTCGGACCTCAGATCACGGGGCTGGAAGTGCTGACAGCAAGGCCATTCTAAAGGAACGGTACTGCCATTAGCACTCCTTTGCCTGCTGCAAATCTCTGCAGATCATGAGAAGACAGATTGGGACAGAGCTTGGATATCTAATACATTAGACTTTGAAAATTTCATGGTGGATCCCAATTAATGGTTAGAGTACTATGGTTTATGGCCACCATTTCCCAAAACATGTTCCTAAATGCTATTATATATTAAAATGTTAAACATTTTAAAAAGTATTCCATAGTCAAATATGTAAAACCCTGGGTTAATCAGTGCTGAAAAGGAGTCTTTGCTCTCTGACTTCTCAAAGCCCTCAAATACATGTGTTAAGAATGTCCAAGGAGTTAGTTTTTTTTCCATGATAGGAAATTATTGTGCTCAGTATTCAAAAATTATTTTTACTGAGATTGTTACTAAACGCATTTTTTTGGGCAACATTTATCAAGTACCTATACTCAGTCATACGATGAACAACTTTCCAGTCTGCTGGGGTCTGGGGCAGTTCCTAAAACATGACTTTGGTATTAAAACTGGGGAACTTCCAGACAAACTGGCATTAACATGTCACCTTTGAGAAGGATTTAGCAAGAGACACGTTTCTTACTTTATAGAGCTCAGTGGAGATTGTGATTGACAGACAATAAACAATTAAACAGCTTAGAGAGTAGCATATTATATGGAAAAAAGAAAACCCAGATAGATATGATTATAGAGTCAGTGCAAATAATGTAGTAAGAAGGTTGTCATTGAAACTACCTTAGAAATATGGACAAGGAAGGGATCTCTGGGAAGGTGACAAGTTCACTGAGACCAAAATGATGAGATTAAAGCAGCCATTAAAAACCAAAGAAAACAGAAAAACTAAACATAACAAACTGCATAGCAAGGACATTCTTGGTACAGCAATTGGCATGTATCAATGTCCTGAGGCAGGAACAAGCTCATTGTAGCCAAAAATAGAAGTAATAAAGAAGGTTCTGTCAGAGAGAGAGGAAGAGGCCAGGTCAAATAAGGCTTAAGTCGTGGTATGGGATTATGATTTTATTTTAGGGACAAAAGGAAGCAACTGAAGGATTTTAGTAATGACATACGTTTTAAATTTAAAGAAAACCAGTTGGGGCACCTGGATGGCTCAGTGGGTTAAAGCCTCTGCTTCGGCTCAGGTCATGACCTCAGGGTCCTGGGATAGAGCCCCACATCGGGCTCTCTGCTCCGTGGAGATCCTGCTTCCTCCTCCTCTCTCTCTTTCTGCCTCTCTGCCTACTTGTGATCTCTATCTGCCAAATAAATAAATAAAAATTTAAAAAAAAAAAAAGAAATCCAGTGGGGTGCCTGGGTGTCTCAGTTGGTTAAGTATCCGACTTCAGCTCAGGTCATGGTCTAGGTGTCCTGGGTCTGAACCTCTGTGTTGGACTCCCCACCCAACAGGGAGTCTGCCTATCCTCTGCTTTTCCCCCTCTCCCTGCTATAGCTCTCTCTCTCTCTCAAATAAATTTTTTTTTTTTTTTTTTTAAAGAATCGTTCTGGTGAATGAGTGGAAAGTAGAGTAAAAGGTAAGAAGAAGCTGTTATAGATACCCAGGTGATAGGTGGTGTCACAGAGAAAGGGAGCAACTATGGAGGAGGATATATTTTGGAGTTATAACTGACAGGAATTGTTTATGGATGTTATTTGGGTTTTAGGTAAAATGGATGGATAGAGATATCATTTACTGACAGGAAGAATATCAGAATAAGTATAGCTTTAGTAGGCAGAGTATCTGTGGACTGAGGTTTCTGATTTGGAAATATGAAGTTGAATTGCAGGGCAGCAATCAAATGAAAATGGGGAAGTTGGATATGGAAGCCTGACTTTATTGGAGAGGTTGGACATAGTGAAATATATTTACAATCCATCAGCATATAGATCATATTTACTGTGATAGGACTACCTATGTAGAGAGCTTAAAAAGTGAGAAAAGGACCCAGGACTGAGCCTCTAGGTTCTCCAACATTTAGATGTTATCTTAATTCTTTTGAAAAAAAAAAAAAAATGACTCCCTCAGTCTGGGGTGAAAATAAGGATTAAACAAGGTCTACTGGGAACCATCCTGAGAGAGTACATTCAAATCCCTGATGACCAGCTTTGGTTTTTAAACAGAATTATCTGTTGAATGGAAGAAGTGACCCGTCAAGTTAGAATAGCTAAATGGAAATTCCCCTCCCCTGCTCTGAGATCATCCTCTTTATTTCCTCTGCCCATATTTGATGGTTACATTTTAGAAAGAGAGAACTGGTCCCCAAAATGTAATGGATCCAAAGAGCACCTGTGAAGTCATAAAGCACAACATAACTAAGTCTGGAGAGGTCTACTCTCATTATTGATGTGTATATGTTTGACAAGTTCCAAATAATGCATTAAAAATAAGTGTGAGTAAAAATATCTGTATCATTCTTGAAGTACATATATGTAATGGAGGGAAAGAAACTTGCTTTAAAAAGACATAGTTTCTGTATCCAATATTGGCAATTAGGAGTCAGGGGAGGGCTTTCACGGAAGGGACCTTTGGAGTCTATTGCAACAATTATTGTTCTCTTGGCAGATATATCTTGGCAGAGAGAGATAATTCATCAGAATGTTATAGGCTGATGAAAAATTCCTTAAAGCCATGTAATTTCCTGTGTTTCAGTTTTGTATTCGCTAATAGCTTTGGAAATTTATTTAGTTTTCTCAAGTAGTATTTCCCAGTGGGAAGAGAAACCATAATTTTGCAGTATATCTTTCATAGAAAATTAATAAAGAAATTGAAATTCTTGTAGAAATGAGACTTTGGGGCCCAGGAAACATGAGAAAATTTCCTCAGGACTGTGTAATCCTATGGGCCAAAGGTCCAGGTTGTGAATCTGAGAGGAGCGAAGGAGCCATCGGTGAATGGCGGAACTCAGCCAATGAGGCTGACTGAAAGGGCTCAGGGGTCCCGCAGCTGCCTTCACCTGGTGGGCTCAGGTGAAGTCTCTTCCTTACCCACATCTGTTTCAAAGAATATTTTGAGGATTTGCCTCCTAAACCTGTTTTCTCTTTTTAGTCTGTGACGTGTTATGCATTTTTTATTCTGGCCGTTCCCTTTATATTGAGTTTTAGATCTGTCCTTGTTACTACAGATACCTTCTCCCCACCTTCTCATAGCTATCAACACTGTAGCTACCCAGAGCAACTCAACTGCATTCTAGAGCTGGCTCTGTCTCCACGCTTGTCTTCCTCAGATGTCTTGAGACTCAGCATAGAACTCCAGCAATGTAGCCCCAAGAGACATCCCGAGACAGCCTCAGAATAGGTAGGCAATTATTTCTCGTAAATCTGGAAAGGGTGCAAACAGTAGCTGACAGGGCAATCTGGTTGACTCCATGAGGTCTCGAGGGAAGGATGACTGTGCAGGTGTCTGTCAGATGGAAAAGTGGTGATCCTGCAGTTGCTGGGGTAAGGGTATAGCAATGGCAGAAGAGACAATGTGATGATAAATTTCTTTCAGAGAATGCCAGAGTGGAGAGATGACTCCCAAGGACCAGACAACTCTCCTGCCCAGATAGCTTAATGCTATGAAGTCCAGGGAAGGAGATGAAACTCCATGGAAGAAAGTGAGGGAGGAAACCAGGAGATGATAGGGACTTCACTCCAAACTAACCAAGACTACCTTTTACTACCTAACAGAGTGAGGTCTCAAGATAGAAACTAAGTTCCTTTGTAGAAAAATAAAGTTACCTTCTTTTGGTCCCTCCTGAATTTATGGTCTGAAATATACATACCCACTCAACATCTTTGCAGTAAACAGCTGAGTAAGTAAACACCTTCTCATCTTTCCTGGGAAAAAGTAAACATCTTTTCCCAGGAAGCAGCTAAGCTCCAAGGTACTCTGCAAGCAGGACATATCCGTACATTAGACAGTAAACCCCGAGGAGGACAAGGCCGGAGTTTCTGCCGTGAATATATATCTCAAGTGTGTGGCATAGGATGTCCCTATAGAGGGTCTATTTGCTGAATAATGAGAGATCAAATTTTCTCTAACTCCAAAGGAATCCTATGGCATGGTAAAATGAAACTTACCACATAAAGGAGAACATTTAAGACAATGATAAATGAAACTAGTTATCACCATTTTCCTTCAGGCCAAAGTAGCCAAGACTCTGGAGTATTGTAAGCACCAGGTCAACAAGTAATATAAAGCTCTTCGACATTTCTGAGTCCTGATTGTCTCACATACATCACAGTAATTGTTTTATATCTCTTTCACTCCTCTCTAGCTACCCAATTGTTAATGATAATATAATAATAATAACTAGTATTTGTGATAAGTACAAATTTGCTCAGCTCAGAACTTTATGTATTTTACCTCATTTAAGAGACACATTTCTATGAGGTAGTAATTACTCTTATTCCCACTTCTCAGATGAGGAAAATGAGGCTCAGAGAGGATAAGTCACTCAGACACAAAACTCGGGCTTGCTTTTAGCCATTATGTTATATTGCCTCTAGATTGTGGAACTATATTTGGAAGCCATTTGTTTTTAATTTGTGATTTTTAGTATGAAGTACTTAATTTTTTAAAAGATTTTATTTATTTGACAGAGAGAGATCACAAGTAGGCAGAGAAACAGGCAGAAAGAGAGGGGGAAACAGGCTCTCTGCTAAGCAGAGAGCCTGATATGGGCCTCGATCCCAGGACCCTGAGATCATGACCTGAGCTGAAGGCAGAGGCTTAACCCACTGAGCCACCCAGGTGTCCCTGAAGTACTGAATATTCTAAAAATAATTGTAATATCCACCCGCTTCAGTATTTGCTACCACCCTCTCTTTTCCAGTCTTTCATTATGGCAGAGAGGGGAAGAGTAGTTCTGCCAAGGAACTAACTTTAAACCAGAGAACTGATTGAAGCCATTGAGGGCACAAAGAAAATCTGCTGCAAAGAGAAGTCACTGAAATCTGTCTTTGATTGTCTTCCTCCAATGATTGCAGAGCTGGGTCTTTCTGACCATATCTGGGCTGCAAAGTGCTAAAGAAAGCATTCCATTCCTGCAAAACCCCTTGGATCACACTAGTTGCTTAGGGAATGCATTGAACAAACACATCTCTTATTTTTTGCCTTCAGCTCTTCCAATGCAGTTAGGGTGGCTGCTCCAGTGGGGGTCCCTGTCTCCCTTTCATACTTACCACACCTGGTTTCAGGGTTATTAGACACTGAGTTTCTGGTTTGCGGAAATGGACAGAATATCATTTCAGCGTACTACTTCATGTAATATTTATACCATCTTTTCCTCCCTAGCTCAAAATAGGACTTTAAAATTGCCTACTGCATTGTTTTCTAACTTTACCTTATGAATTTATCTACCACTTTCTCTACAATATATAACTCCCAACATAGCTAGATACGCCGTAGCTAGATATGAGTTTGGTGGGCATACATTTCTGAAAACCTGTTCCTTCTAAAACAGTGTGGTTTTCTCTATTCCAAGTCCAGTCTGCTGAAATGGCCACTTTCCTTCTGCGCCATCTCTTTCCTAACTATTCTGAGGGGATACACACATGTTCTCAGGATGGGGTCTTTATTGCTAGAATGAAAGCCCTTTTCTGAATATGAGGCTGATGATTTATAACTTAGTGGTTGACAGTTGCAACCAGGCTTCAGGTTCCCCTAGCTATTATAGGGCTCTGCTTCCAATGCTCAGTGCTTGGTGTGTATATTTGGGATGATTACCCTTTCCAACCTGCCTCAGCCCCTTCTTAAAGACCTCTCCTGCTAACACTGTAGCTGTAGATGTGAAGTCAACAAATTATAGCCTGTGAAAGAAGTCTGGCTTAAAACTTATTTTTGTAAATAAAGTTTTATTGGAACACAGCCACACCTATTCATTTATGGATTGTCTATGGCTGCTTTTGTGCTATAACATCAGAGGTGAATAGTTTTGACCGAGAACACTTGGTTCCCAAAGCCTAAAATATTTACTATATGGCCCTTCACAGAAAAAAATTTTGCCAGCTCTTGATGTAAACTATTGCCATGACCCTCCTCAAGTACTACTATCATAATCCAATAGCCAACACTCATTGGACCATAAGAATCAATCTGGAAGCTTGTCTCCTCTAATCAGATTCTCTCCCCAGGAATTTATGATGACATTATTCATGTGGTTAATTTGTAAGCAGAGTTAGGAAGCAGGTCCATGTCAAGACTGAAGAATGAAGCCAATCTGCAGAGAGAAAGGGAGATGCTAGATCTTGTTTTTCTTTTTTTTTTTTTTTTAAAGATTTTATTTCTTTATTTGAGAGAGAGGCAGTGAGAGAACATGAGCGAGGAGAAGGTCAGAGGGAGAAGCAGACTCCCTGTGGAGCTGGGAGCCTGATGCGGGACTCGATCCCGGGTCTCCGGGATCATGACCTGAGCCGAAGGCAGTCGTCCAACCAACTGAGCCACCCAGGCGTCCCTAGATCTTGTTTTTCTAAGAAAACAAACATGTTGGAAATAACAGCTGTGTTGGCTCCTTCTGACTTTCCTGTTCTTAGCCCTAGTCTCTCAAAGGCCCAGCTGCATATTTTGACCTTGGATTTCGGAAGATAACCCTGTATGTTTCCAATAAATTTCCCTTTTCCCTTAAGCTCATTTTGTGACCAAGTCAGTGAGTTTAGTCTTTAGGTATGCTTAGGATTTTCACTCAACTTTCTTTCTTTTATAAAGTTTGCTTCATCTTCCTTTGGCTGTACAATTCTCTTCTTGAACAGCTAAGCCCAGGGATAGCCTATGTGACAACAACATGAATTAGACTGGCTGTTGATTCCTGTCATGGGAAGGAAGGGTACTGGTGGGAGAATAGGGTTAGGAGATGACTGTCCCATGATAATTTGAGCATTTAAAAATGAAAAGCATTTCACTCTCTTTACTCAATGCTGTTGTGACAGTAAAGATGGAAACATACTTTTTATTCATTTTACAATAACATGGACCTTCTTTTCCAACCTAATGTTTTTGGCCTTGCTAATCATGTGATGATTTTTTTTTTTTTAGTAGTGTTTGATTTTTTTCAAATATATTCCCCCAAACACAGAGAAGATAAAAAATCTCTGAACTTTGGAGGGCTTCTCCAAACATCTAATCAGCATGGGAAAAAGCTGAGAAATGATGATGATACTTTGGTTAAAGCAGGTAGACATGAAGTCCTGTTGCTAGGCCTTCCTTTTCTTTTAGCATTGATTTGATTCATAATTTACTTTGAAATTTGGGCCTCACTCACATTTTAAAAATAAACAACATGTCAACAACCAAACAGTAAGGTCTTTGTGAGGCACAGTCATCAAAATTTCTCTATTAGGTTTATTTATTCTTTAAAAGCTAAGTGCTATAATCTTTTGTCCCTACATAGAAGAAGGCATCTGATGAAGACATGGCCTGGGAAAAAATGATAGAGTTTAGGGTACATAGCACTTACTGATCTCTGGGCACTTTCACACTTTTGTAGGATTTATAGAACTTAGAATTTTTCTTCTCTGTGATCGTATACGGCACTGTCCTCCTAGAATGCTTTGAATACAATTAACGGTTACCTTAAAAGGTTTTAAGCAATATTTCATGGGTTGTTGAAGACATTAAACTTAACTTCAGGGAAGACACTCTGATTATACTAAGAATCATGAGGGTTCTTGAACTTTATCCGGTGGAATACTTTATAATGCAATAGCCTATTGACCAAAAAACTATAAAATTCTTATGTCTACATTATTTAAATTTTTCAAGAAATCTGAAATTTATTCCCTGCTACTTCATATAGTCAGATATACCTAATAGATTGTAAGATGATCTGTTGTTGTTGTTTGGATTTGTCTTTACTCAGTGACTTTAGGTAATATTTCAAAGCTATTTATATACTTGTATTTATCTGCTAAATTTACTTTATTTCTTTAACAAACATATAATGCCTTCTCTGTGCTAGGCACAGTACTTAAAAAACAAACAAAACACCAGCTCATTTAATCCTCACAACGATATGAAGTAAGTGCTATTATCTGTGTATAGTTGAGGAAACTGAGGCACAAATTGATTAGAATAGCTTGCCCAATGTCACATATTCAGTGAAATGGAGGCTCCAGTATTTGAACCCAAATTATCCAGCTGCAAAGTTAATGCTTTCACCACTCTTATGTGTTAACTACTTGCATTAACTTCACTTTGGACAAAGATACAGATATTACTCCTAGAAAATTACCTCTCACAGTACTTGGCCTGTAGAGTCAGAATCAGAATCTTGAAACTTGGGTGAAGGAAAATACATGTGTGAGTCAGTGAGCTCTTTTGGTCAGAGGTACAGCCATTAGCAACTTTTAACCACACCATGCCAGGCAATGAAGTCAGTGACTTGCCAAGGTCAATGCCAATTCTAAACAGTGTGCAATGTCAGCCCTCTTCTCTTTGGAGGATAGATTTAGTTTAGGACAAAATGATCGGATGAACAGTCCTCTATTCTAGACTACTTTTCTGGGCCTGATAAGGAGATTTACTTCAATCAACCCAGTTGTTTTGCATTACTACACTAACTTCAAATTGTCATATGAGTTAAAGGTTAATGTGCCCAACGTCTTAAGGGAAAACTTCATTTTAGAAGATTTTCTTCCCTGGGCAATTTTCCTTCATTGTTTCATTAATTTATTTGATTTTTTACCATTATAAATTTAAGTGGACGCTATTGACTTAAGTCTGAGTTGAGCAGACTTATTATTTCCTATTTATCTTTTCCCAAGAAAAAAATGAAGACGTTGGAATAATTTCAATGTTCTTTTATTTTTAATTTTTTCTCCCTCTTTCTTTTATCCCTCTTTCCCTTTCTTTCTCCTTTCCTCTTTCTCTCTCCTTTCCTCTTTCTCTCTGTTTCTTCAACTCAAGAAATAGACTCACCCAGTCCCTACCATGACAGGAACTCCTTTCAACATCAGGGATAACAAGTAGATTTAGGTCATAATCTCTGCTCTAAGGAGGTCAAAGTCTCATGGGAGTGACAGGTGTCAAAACACAGACCTGGAAATCAATGAAATGAGCACCATAATGGGGAAAGGCCCAGAGCCCAGTATGTCAGAGGTAAGTTCCTTAAAATTGTGTCAAGGATCCTCACTAAAGAAACAAGTTAAATGTAGAAAACACTGGTAGGCAAGAGGAGGGTTGAGAGGAAAGCCTTCGCCAATGCTGAATATCAAAGAAAACCCACAAATGGAGTAGAAGAGTAATCATCTCCAGATCCTAAAATGATCCAAAGAAACAAGTATGAGCAGTGAAAAAAAATGTGTGGGAGATGTATTTTAATTTTACTTGACTGAGTCTGGCTACCACAGACTCCTTTGAAAGGAACAGGAGTGACAAGGCTTCCACAGAGGACTTCTGTCTGCCCTACTGATGCTGGGCTGCTTGGGACACCAAAGGAACACAGAGAAGGTAATGATTTATTCTGCCTGTGGGGACTGAAGAAATGCTGCTAAAGAGACAGTTCATTGCTTGAGCTTGGCCTCATTGATTGATAAATTGCAGTTCTCCCAGAAGAGAGCTGGGAGGTGGAAAAGGAAAGAATGGCAGATTATGGAGGCAAAAAATGCAAGGTGAATTTGAAAAAGACCGACCTTCCGGCCCACTGTGATTGGAATATAGAATATGTACAATGCCCTGTCTTGTTTTGAGCTGCTGGCACCCCCTGTTTCTCTTACTCCAGTCATGTCCTGTGATGATCATGGGGCTGTTAATCACAGTACTTCTGACTCTGTCATGGGGGTGGACTGGTGATTCAGGCATAGCCATTTAAACTTTCTTTTCCTGCCCAAAGTGATTATTCTAGAGATACTTGGATACCAGGGTCTGCCTATTTGACTTCAAAATCTAATCTTGCCACTTCTTAACTTGGTGATCTTGAGCAAGTTACTCTACCTTTCTGTGCTTTAGTCTTCTCATCTCCAAAATGGGATGATGATAGGGTTTTTGTGAGGGTCCAATCACTTAATAATATAAAGCATGTAGCATGGAGGCTAGAACATGGTACACATTCTCCATGTGGTAGCATTCATTTGTTTATTTAGGGTGGGGGGAAAAGGTGCTTTATATTTTTGGTCAAGGGATTAGAAGAAAGTGAGGTAGGGGTTGATAGTAGACTTTCATTCTGTCACATAAAGCAAGTCTGTCTGCAGCAGGAATGAATGAGACCAGCACCAGGGAGCAACAGAATGGAGAGAGCTGTCCACCCATATATTTATGAGTTTATCTCTCTATTGATATTAACCTATTATTGGACCAACAAATTCCTTGACTAGTTTGGGTTGGATCCTGTCACTCGCTGACAGAGGGCTGAATGAGTTAGTGTATATTGGAGGGCACTGGAGACAGTTGAAACTAAATGGGATTAGTTAGGGATGGCTAATTGATTTGGGTTTCATCCTTTAAGTAATTCTATATTATTAAATTTGCCAACATGGAATGACATAGACATATGATCAAAATATAACTCTGGTTACTGGATGGAGAATACAGTGATATTCAGGCTTTTCATGTCTATAGTTCCATCTGTGCTTATTTCAAAATTATGTTATGAAACTGTATTTGATGGACTGTTACTATAATAAAGGGAGTTCCATCCCACATAACTCTCTACAGCGATAACTACACTGATTCTGAGTTTAATCCTCTCTTAAAAGTAACAATGATGGACTTGGGTGCACTGAGGGGTAAGGTTTGACTCAAGAAGGAATTGCCTTTTACTTGCAAGCGTTGACTATTCTCATGAGAAACACTGAACATTTACACAATGTCATGCCACTGAGCTGAGCTGCTTTGGAAGGATTTGAGGGGCTTTGGGTTCTACTTTATTACTGCAATATATTTCTAACCTAACTTTAGTTTCTCCTCTGTTTTAATTACTCTTCCAGATGGAGCCTCCGAAAATAGTACTCTGAGCATATCACTTCCCCTACTGAGAAGTTTCTGTGCTTCTCTTATCTGTTGAATAAAAGACAAAATTTTCAGCCTAACTTTGAGGTTACAATCTGGTTCCTGTTACAGTTGGTGAGCAAATATTTTATTGAGTGCCTACTGTGTGCTAGGAACAGGCTAGGACATTTCCAACAAAAATGTAATGAGTCAGTACATAACTTAAAATTCTTTAGTAGCTGCATTAAAAAAAAAGTAAAAATAAATAGGTAAACTTAATTTAAATAATATATTGACTTAATCCAACATATATAAAATGTCAAAATGTAATTAATTTTTTATGTTCTTTTTTAATAAATTTCAGGAATCTGGTGTGTATTTTA
Source organism: Mellivora capensis (assembly GCA_004024625.1). NCBI lineage: Eukaryota > Metazoa > Chordata > Mammalia > Carnivora > Mustelidae > Mellivora > Mellivora capensis. The sequence continues at coordinate 47,306 of PISX010004237.1, forward strand.
TACTTACATCACATCTTCATTCAGATAGTAAATTTTCATCGAAAATCCTTAACTGGTACCTAGATTTCATAAGATACACAGTTGGAAAAGTAGACCCATACATCTAAGTTGCTCTAAACATACTTAAAATTTTTCCATAACTGAATTGAGTATCAGCTTTTAGATTTAAATTTTCATTAATTGCAATGAAATAAAATTTAAAGTTCAGTTGTGTAGTCTCTCTAGCCACATTTCAGGAGCCACCTGTGTCTCACAGAAGCTGTATTAAACAGCACAGTTCTAGAAACACAGGCCCTACATTCATGGGGTTTATATAAACTCGCCTTTCCAGCTCTTTCTTCTACTTCTTCCCTGTATGTCAGATGGATTATACTGTCTCCTGACTTGCTCTTCCAGGTAAACTTGTTTTGTCCTTCAAAAGGGGCACTTCTCACCAGTTGAAGTTCTGGCTACCTTCACAGTTTAGCTCTAACATCAACCCACCCAGGGAAACCCTCCTCAGTTATCTAAGGAAGAAGTGCTCTGCTTTCTCTGAACATCTTCAGCACTTGGTTACACCTTTGTTTTGTTACTGATCACATGTTACCCTGGGGGCTTGGGAGTCAATAAACCCAGGTCTGATATCTGTTCCACCACTCACTGGCTGTGTGACCGTGAGTGAATTCCTTAACTTTTCAAAACCTCCATTTTATCCTTTGTAAAATGGAGTTGTTGGGGTGAGAAATGCTGACACAATGCTTAGCTCAGCACTCAATCTACAGTAGTAGTCTTTGTATGTGGTCCTTATCTCCCTAAGAATGATTTACAAATAATATTATTACTAATAATGATAATCATAACAATGATAATAAATTTGTGTTAGGTACTATTCGATTGCACTACCTGTCATATTCAATCCCCCCAATTATTGTTGGCATCAAGTATTATTAGACTCATTTTATAGATGAGGGAACTAACCAGACACTATCATTTTATAGATGAGGGAACTAAGCAACTAAGTGACTCACCTAATGTCACACAGTAAGGAAGAAATGCAGTTGGATTTGAATAATAGGAACGATGGAATATAGTTTGAATAGATTTCATTAATATTTATCTCATGTACTTTGGGAAGTGATATAGAGGAGATGGCAAAGAATCTGGAATCAGACAGATCTGAGTTTGAATGCTATCATTGACCAGGAGTTTGGGAAACCCTCTTAACCCCCTGAACCTTCAATTTCTGCTCTGGAGAATGGAGATGATGGGATCCACAAAGAACTACATAATGTAGACACTAAGTACAAAGTGTCTGGCTGTTAAATTCAAGTTTCACCTTTGAAAGTCCTAGCTTTCCAACAGTTAGCAAGTTACTTAATTGGTATGCATCAATTTCCTCATCTGAAAAAATGGGAAAAATTATAATACTAAATTCATATAGTTGTTCTAAAGATTAAATGATGCAATTCATATGAACATTCACAATTACGTCTAGATGTAATAAGCACTCAGTAGGTATTAGTAATTACCGTTACTATTCCAAGGCAGGGCTTATCATAGATAGAGCACTAAATATATTTAATTAACTTCCTGTTTCTTTTCCCCTGTCCTTCCTTCTTGTATTTATATCCTTATATTTGTATCCTTTTTAGGATATAGTACTAAATCTTACATAGGCTATGTACTCAATAGATATTTAACTAAATGAATGGAATGTCTTAACCAGCATTTTATATTATTTGTATTTTACACAAGTACATCAATATTATTTTCAGAAAGTGTAAAATAATTGCATGTGAACTAGAGATCATAAACTGTTACTAGTACATAATATTTTATATTTCCCTAGGGCTTGCAGTGATTTTAGTTATGTTTGAGGCATTTGGAATTTCATATGCATAAGACATTCTGTTATTCAGTCAATATAGTCTTCTGTCCAATTCTGATAATCTTAAATTAGAATATCTTTCAAATTCAACCATAGTACAAGGCTGTATTGAAAATGAATTCATAAGGGAGGCAAATATTGTCATAAGCAGCGATAAAAAGACTTGAATAATGTAAAACCTCACAGCAGAAAATGTAGAGGTGTAATGAATATTATACATATTGTGCTTTATTTCTAGGTCTTAGATATGACCTTCCTGTCTTGAATCTTTTTTATTGTGCTCCCAATTTCACTTAGCAATTGTTATGATCTGTTCCATCTCTGAGCAGAATCATTCCCCTCATTTTTAAGAACCTAGACTTCTCCTCCTGTTTCTCATCAGACTTTTATTTTGATTCAGCCTTTCCTAAATTAAAATTATATACATTATGGTGTGTGTCTTGTTCTTATGTACTGGTATGAGGGAAGTTGTAAAAAACTCAATGATAACTTTTTGACCATAAATTAAGTGTATAGCCCTTTACCCGTCACTGTGGATAAGGTAGAGGCCAGTCCCTGACATTTTGGAACCCACAGCCTAGTGATGGTGACATCAGTGCATATACAACTCTAAAACAAAGTAGGTGACAGTATGTTCTATCACAATCAAATCAACAAATCATTAGGAATGTGGGGAGGGTGAGATCAGTTCCATTGGCAGTGAGTAAGAAGGAGGCAGACTTCGTAGTGGAATTGAGCTATGTCTGGCTTCACTGTTAGACTTTCACTGAGAGGCAGGCCGAGGGAGCGTCTTGAACAAAGACCCATAAAAAGGGAAGAAAACAATAAGTAGACAGTCAGTAAGATGAGAACAGTAAGTGAGGTCAGGTCACTGGTTGGGAAGAAAATCAGAATCCAGTTGTGGAGAATTGCCAGGCTGTACTCCACAGTTTATTTTGATAATTTGAGATGTTTTGAAATAAAAGTCAATGTTTTTGAAACATTGAAAGTTTTTAGTTTATTTCATCACAATTTACCAATCCTTAATCAAATCTATTATTTGGTCTGGCATGTCACTTAATTGAAGATATTCATACATATTTTTAAAACTGAAAATAATTTGAAACCTGTGTAGGGTTTCTTTTCTCCCTCTTTTCTTCTGGTTGATATGTGAATTAAATCTCTGCTCAGAAACATACTTTAATAACATGATTCAACATAGTAAATCAAGTGATTATTTTGAAATTTTATCTTTCCCACTAGTTATTATATTATAGTGTTGTTTTTTCATTGAGAATGCCCAAGTGTTTCTGTATTATGCTAAATGACTGTATTCACTTTCTATTGTCACGTAATAAGTTATTACAAACTTAGCAGCTAAAATCAGCACTTAAGATTTCACGGATATGTAGGTTAGAAGTCTGGGTACAGGACAGGCTGAGGGTCCTTCTGCTCAGGATCCTTCTACGCAAGGCAGAAGTCAAGGTGTCAGACTGACCGCATTCTTATCTGGAGCTCAGAATCCTCTCACATCCATTCAGGTCATTAGTTGGATATAATCCCTTATGGTTGTAAGAATGATGTTCCCATTTTCTTTCTGACTGTCAGCAGTGGGTCACTCTCATCTTCCAGAGGTCACCCTCAATTCCTTATCACATGGCAGGTATTGTCCCTTCTCACAACAATGACAGCACACTTCTTCCTACTCCCCAGGGAAAACCATTGCGTTCGTAACTTCCAGATTTATATGTATAAAATATGTATAAAAATACAATCGTATAATTCATTATGAACATTTTGTATGCCAATACAAAAGGATTGAATTATTTTAATGACTCTATAGTATCCCAATGCTGTAGCTGCACTATGATTTATTTAATTCATTATTACTTTGCTTTAATTTTCACTATTACAAATAAAGCTGGAATCCTCATATATATTGTAAACATCTATGTGCATTCCGGCAGGATAGATTTTTTTTTTAAGAGTTTATTTATTTATTTGACAGACAGAGATCACAAGTAGGCAGAGAGGCAGGCAGAGAGAGAGAGGGGGAATCAGGCTCCCTGCTGAGCAGAAAGCCTGAGGCGGGGCTTGATCTCAGGACCCTGAAATCATGACCTGAGCCAAAGGCAGAGGCTTAACCCACTGAACCACTCAGACAACCCCAGCAAGATAGATTTTAAACTTAAATGCCAAACTGGCCAATGCCAGTAGGCACCACTGGTATGGTATTACCATTATGGTAACCATCACATTTAAGGCAATCTCTATGTTAGTGTTGAGACAGGTTGCAATAAAACCCAATACACTTCTATACAGTTGATCATATTATTAGGAAAATCCACAGTTTGGAGCAGTGCCTGAAAGGATACAGTGTGATGTTAATGGTCCCACACATCTGGCATGTTCGTGTTGGTCAATTTTATGTATCGACTTGACTAGACTACAGAGAGCCCAGATATTTGGTCAAATGTTTTTTCAAAGTATGTTTGTGAGGGTGTTTCTGGATGCAATTAATGTTTGAATCAGTAGGCTGAATAAAGCAGAGTTCTCTCCCTAACATGTGTGGACCTCATGAGATGGGTTGAAGGCCTAAATAGAACAAAAAGATGGAGAGAAAGGGAATTCCTCGTGGGCCTGCCTGCCTGCCTGCTTTTGAGCTGAGACATTAGCTTTTTCCTGCCTTCAGATTTGAACTGAAACACAGTCTCTTTCTGGGTCTAGAGTCTGCTGGCCTCCAGACTGCAACTACTCCAGTTTGTGACCCCAGACTTTGAACTCGTCAGCATCCATAATCATGTGCATCAATTCCCTATTCTCTCTGTCTTTCTCTCTCTCTCCTTTTCTTCTTCTTTCTCTCTCTCATCTTGTCTCCCATGCACCACCCCCAGCCTCTCCCCATCCTGTTTCTCTGTTTCTCTGTTTCTCTGAAGGACCTTAGTGCAATGTGCTTCACTTGTGAGTGGAGTAAATTCTTATGTTGGAGTGTTAACACCTGCCAACATTTAGAATTTCACAGACAGACAGAAACACCGTATAACACAACCAGAGGAACTTCAGTTTCCTTTATTTAAAGAGAGAGTGGAAATCTCTTGTTCTATTATCTGAATAGCATGGAGTCTCAGTTTCCTCATCTGTATAAAAGGGGCTTAGTTGTAAAGTTTAAATGAGATACTTCTATGGACCGTAGTGCATGTTAAGTGCTTCATAAAATTTACTGTTTTTCTTTTCCTCTTCTTTTTAAGAATCTTAAAAAGCAGGCAGATGGATTATTTCATTTGCCCTCAGAAGCTGGGCATCTAGATTCCTTCATTAGAGGCCATGTTTACCGTGTGCCAACAATTCTTAACCATGAGTTTACACTTCCTACTGTTGCTGAGTAATTTTGTAACAATATCCCATTCTCAAACACATGGGGTGGTACTGACTAACTGCCATGGAAATAAAGGATGACTAGATCTTCAATAAAAAGAGAGTTTTATTGCTGTAAATATAATCTGGCTTAACACCACCCTGAATCACTGCAGTGCGTTTAAGTACCAGAACACCAAAGATGTATGAGTGCCAACCCTAAAGTGGGGAGTCCCCAGCATTCAGTATGATGTAGGACCATAGGTCAGATCATTCATGCATTTCTATTTAAATGCATGTATATTTTCAGGCTCTCTTCCCTCAAAACAAATGGAATGGTGAAAAGTCTTTATTGCATGTTTAGCGCAGAAGAGAAAATGACTCATTTGATTGAATTAAAACATAGTTTGCTATGTCTTTAAAAAATGGAATGCAGAATTCTTGTTAAGAGATTTAAAAACATTTCAGTACATTTAGAATTCTATTTGTTAACTTAAAGTCCTGCAAAAAGCTCATCTCCAGATGCTCTGCGTTTCTAGAATTTTGATTTTGATTTTAATATAGTTTTGCTTACATTGGTCCTTACCTTTTAACTATTAATGCTTGTTAGAAATGTCAAATATTATGCTTGCAGCAGTTATAATGCCTTTTTTTAAGAATGATCCATTTAATTGCACAATTGCCAGATAAATGTCTTTGTGGTTGTGCACATGTATTCAGTGATTGGTTGCTCTGAAACGTTGATGTTTGCTTCACTCGTTTAATCCTTCAGTCATCAACTAGGCATTTCTTCCTTTCCTTGGAAGCTGGAAATATGACACAAATACTGAGTAGTAAGTTAAAAAGGCCTTCCTTCTTTTTCACCCATCTTTGGGTTGTTGGAGTCTAAATTTGTCTTGCTTAGTCCTGCACAGGCTCCTAATAATAAAGTTTTATCTGTTGTAGCTACTAAGATCTGCTAAAAGAAGTAAGCATTGGTTAACAAAAAGAACAGGGAATTGGTCTAAAGAAAATTTGGGATTCAAAATCCAAGCTCTACTTCTTTGTGGTTATATTACTTTGGGCAATCATTTACACTGTTAAAGTATAAAAGTAGTATCTGTCTGTCTGTCTATCATCCATCTACCTCTAATATCTGTCAAAACGTGGCACCTGACTGTGTGTCAACACTTTACTCAAACTAAGGACAAGTTGCCAAAAGCTTTGGCTAATACCAGTGATTTTTTAGTATCTAAGAAGTGTCTGAACTAAAGGAGGATCTATTGCCCAATTGTTGTTTGAGACTGTAAGACTAAGAGATCCAGAAGTACTAAAGCCATAGTGTTCCATTTTTTCCAGGAATGACTTCCACGTCCAGCATAGGCATTGTCTCTCCACAAACTTCTTCCAGGTAGTTCCCTGCCTCACCTTTTCTCTACCAGACAACCATCTTGAATACATAAGGCTGTTTTTGACCTCCATTCTCTCAGCAACATCCTAAACTAAATTTTAAGGAGCTGCTGACAGGATGTTCTTTGCTGATCTCTAGTCCTACCAAGTAACTTAGGTAGAAGCCTATTTTCTTTTATGTTGGTATTGATATAACTGTATTTAGGTCTGGCATCTTGCTATTTATTTTTTGACGTTTCTTTTTTGCTTCCTCTCTTGCATTCTTTTATGTTAAAATTTTATTTTAGTATACTATTTTTATTCCTCTCTGGATTTGTTTCTCTATATATTTCTATTATCTCTTCCTGGTTTATGTAGGGATTATAATACATATCTTTAACTCATTATAGCCTTCCAAAATTTAACACTGAAGGCTCTAGTTCTGGGTAAGATGGAATAAGTATGTTAAAGTTCTTATCCATTCATGCATCCATTGCATGCAGCTATGAAAACCTGAGGGAAAGGATGGGTAGCTTTCCTTGAACAGAACTCTGAAAAGTAAATATTAGCATGTCAATTGGGAAAGAATACCAGATTCTGAACTACTACTGAGCTGGCGGAGAGTCTGCCATTTTTCCCCTCCAGGATCTCCCAGCCCGAGCTGAGCAGCAATCTGAAACCCTGACATAGCTCTGTGGGACATAGAAGGATCTTGGAGAAATCCTCCAGTTCTGGCTTGAGGAGCAGAAAATGGAAATGTTAAAGCTCCAGAGAGAGTGGAGGGGGAATCCCCACTGCCTTGTCTATTTGGGTTTCTATAATAAAAACACCAAAGATAGGACAGCTTATAAGCAGCAGAAATTTATTTCTCACAGTACTGGCGGCTGAGAAATCCAAGATCAAAGAACCAGCAGATTTGGTGTCTGGTTCAGTCCTTTTCCAGATTGCAGACTGCTGACTTCTCTCTGTGTCTTCACATGGAGGAAGAGTTAAGGGAACTCTCTGGTGTCTCTTTTATAAGGGCACTGATCCCATTCATGAGGCTCTGCCCTCATGACCTACTCACTTCTTCAAGGTTTCTATATCATCCTTGAAAGCTTCTAATGCCTCGTTTTGAAAGTTAGGATTTCAACATATGAATTTTGGGGGGGGGGGTCATACAAACATTCAGTCCGTAGTGCCCATTCCCCCCCTCCCTTTACTCTGTTCTCGAATCCCCAGGACCAGGCTCTTGGGCGGTGAGGACAGGGGCATGCTAAGAGAAGCAACCTTCCTCTCCTTTTGGTATAACTGTGACTCCATGAGGACATGGCTGAATCCTGTTGGTTTTTATCTTCCTGTCTCTGTGGTCTTCCTCCATGTAGGACAGGATGCAGTACAATTATAGATATGGGAAGTCTCTGGTCAGAGGAGGGAAAAGAGGAGCCACAGGAAATCAGAAACTACTGGAGATTGAGCAGAAAAGGGGAAGCATGAGAAGATGTACTCCTGGGCTTCTCCTTGACCTGAATTTGTAGGATCCGGACCATTATAAGTGCACCAGTGATTTTGAGAACTAAGATATAGACATATAGTTATTTCTCAAATATAGTTCTTCTCTTATTTGAGAAATAAGTTACAGACCACCTACCCCATGTAGGGCAAATCCCAAGAGTACTACAAATAGGGTTGTTAGGGGACGCCTGGGTGGCTCAGTTGGTTAAGCGGCTGCCTTCGGCTCAGGTCATGATCCCAGCGTCCTGGGATCGAGTCCCACATCGGGATCCTTGCTCGGCAGGAAGCCTGCTTCTCCCTCTGCCTCTGCCTGCCACTCTGTCTGCCTGTGCTTGCTCGCTCTCTCTCCCTCTCTCTCTGACAAATAAATAAATTTTAAAAAAATTAAAAAAAAAATAGGGTTGTTAGACTTAACAAATACAAATACCATATGCCAGTTGAATTTGAATTTCAGATAAACAAAGAATATGTTTTTTAGTACATGTATATCTCATGCAATATTTGGCAATCTGCATTTCATCTGGCAGCCCTAATTGCGCAGATATTGTTAATTGAACTAACTCTAGGAACTATAGACCTAGAGGAACTTGTGGAATGAAACTAACCAATTCAAGTGCCTGCTAACACAAAAATAACAGTATTTCCCACAGGGTTTAAACAATATGTAGATTTTCATAAGGGAATATTCAAAACAACCAAAATACAATAAAAAATCTTCTCTTGTGTTCTTTAAAATACATTTGGCAGTTGAGAACAAAAAGGATAATATTGTCTGATGGGGTTTTCAATATATATAAATACAATATACATGACAACTATAGCATAAAGAAGGGAGAATAATAGGACCTGTATTATGGTAAGATTTCTATATTATAATTGAAATGGCAAAATAAGATGCTAAATAGAGTGTGAAAAGTTAAGTATGTGTTTTTCAATTACAGAACAATTGCTAAAAAAATACAAAGACAGTCAAAATCATAATAGACAAATTAAAATAGAATACTAAAAGCACTGAATTACTTACAGTGAAGTATTATATATACTTATAACATGGATATAGTTTTATGGCAACAATATAGGGTTATAAGTTTTCTTTTAAGGATCATATGACTTTTAAAGAAATATAGAGAAGAAAAGAAGTACATACATGTATATAGACATACATATGTGTAGTCTTTTGTATTTACCCATGGAAGAGGTTAAGATTCCTATGGTTTGCACCAAACCAGAAAAGAAAAATCAAAGAGCTTCCTAGAGGAGGTGATAAAGTCAAAATGTATGATGATGTACTTGGTGAAGCTTCCATTAGTTTAGTATGAATGGGTCAAATGTACTGAGTCAGGAGAGATGAGAGGTAAGATAAGAGAGATGGACAGAAGCCAGAAAATGAACGAACTTTGTGGGATTTTCCTGTCTCTTTCTTCTTGTAAGGCTTTCATCCAAGGTTTCTGTGAAGAGTTTCCTTCATGTTGTAACCTGTGCAGTTAACACACTGCCTGGCATATGAACAAATATTGATTGAATGAACAAATGAAATGAATGTTCTGAATGAGGATACCTCTCCCATTCTGACCTTATACTCATCTCCTCATATGATGCTATATAAAACCTTTTCCTTTATTCACAACTTCTTCTTCTTCCCTATATGCTTAGTCAATGACATGTAAGGTATATAGTCTCAGCTTATACTCCAGTGGTGAGATGTCTCCCTATATGGCAAGCATGCTCTTGGGAACAATGTATGGGGTAACATTTTTTAGAGATCCCATTGAGACTTGATAACTTCCTTTGGGGTTAGGGTCAATAATGGTTGATGCTCCTATTTTCCTATAAAGCGGCTAAGCTCAAATGTTCCTCCTGCCTGCCCCCAATTACACACATGCACACACACACACACACACACACACACACACACTTTATTAAACCAGCTTTCTTTAAACTTCAGAGTAGCTGATCTGGACGAAAGTAAGACAGAAAAAGAGAATCTGGGAAAATAGGAGTCAGGGAGAGAATAATTTTAAACAAAGTTATAAAACAATATTTTCCTAAACCTTCCTCCTAGCATGGTTGACTGTGACAAACAAGTTCAACAAAACTCCTTCAAATCTCTTGCCCATACTTATCAGGCTTCGGTATTTTTCAGGAATGCTAATTGTGCGGAGCAGAAGGTCTTGTCCTCTGCCAGGGTCTAGTTAACTATCAGTGACTAGCATTAAAAGTACTAACTTGATTTGAAAAGTCTCAAGTTAGTTTGGGATACAATTTCCTCTAACACTGAGAATATCATGTTTGAATAGTTTGTGAAATTTTTTAATTAGTTAATTTATCATTAAAATTTAATTTGTAAAGTCATTTTCTTTTGTTTTTTTTTTTTTTTAAAGGTTTTGTGTATTTATTTGAGAAGGAGAGAGAGAGCATGCAAGTGGGGAAAGGAGCAGCGGGACAAAGGGAGAGAGAGGGAGGCAGAGAGAAATCTTAAGGAGACTCCACATTGAGCACAGAGCCAGACTCAGGGCTTGATCTCACAACCCTGAGATCAAGACCTGAGCTAAAACCAAGAGTTGGATGCTTAATGGGCTGAGCCACCCAGGTGCCACCTAAAATCATTTTATTTTCTAGGGTAAGATCTTGATTTAAGATTTTTCTTCCTGTCTTTAGTCTCAAGGACACTAAATAAGTAAATGCTATACAATAAAAAACAAAACAAAACAAAACAAAACAAAAACAAAACGCAGATTTGAAGACTGTTATAAAATCTGGTTATAGAGTAATGTGGTCCTAGGTCATTTAGAAATTAGGTATCTTCAACTGGGAATGCATAGCTCATTTTTATTTCTATCACATGTTTATAGAACAACAAAAGCAAAGAAACAGAAAAATGCTAAGGCAATTTCCTTTAAATTGTAAAATTAAAAAATAATTGAGGAAACTTAACCAAAAAATCAGTTCCCTTAAATGTGGTTTATTGCAATTTTAATATTTTATGGTTACATTTTAACTTTTATCTCATAAATTAAATATTAACAGTTATGCCTAAGCTGGAATATATTTTATCCACTTATGAAAATGCATTGACTAATGCTAATTAAATTTGCTTAATCAAGCTTAACAACGCTGCATGCTGTTACCAGAAAGTGAGTACCATACACATTTCCCAAAGTGCTCAAGCTAGAACACCACAGACTTTTTTCTATTGGGGTAACCAAGGATATAGCCATCTGTTATTTACTCTAATTTTTAATAAAAGTTATTATTCATCTTTACTGCTAATCATTTGTGCTGCAAACAAAACACATTTTATGATTATTATTACCATTTTAACTCCACTATAGCCAAGGAGACACAAAGGAAAATGGTTTGCCTTCAGCAGCACAACATTAATGTTTGCAAATGGTTTAGCTCCAGTGGCAGGAAGACATAGGTTTTATGCAGGTAATACCTAATATCAAATTATACACAGTAACATTTAATCACATTGCCCTAATACCTTCAGCACAATGAGCTTTTCCCCAGTGAAATAGGAAAATGTGATCACCCTTAATGCCCTGAAGGACAAGACAGTGGCTGTGTCATGCTTTATCATGTATTGCTTTTGTTCATAGCTAATCGCATTTAGAGTATTTTAACCCAGGCCCTGCAGATATACAATAAATCATACCTGATAGGGCAAGACTAAAACCTGTTGATGGGATTGCCTGCACTGAACACAGAAAGAAGAGCCCGTGGATTGAGATAGCTGGGGTCCACTTCAGAATGAAGAGAGGTGAAGAAAGTTCTGTGAAGAGAAATTGTACGTCAGGGACATTTCGTGGGACATCACCGTGCAGTGTCTCCAAAGATTCTCTCCCATACCTTGGTATGGGGCAACTGACTCCAGGGTCAGTTTTGAGATGGTTCCCAGGAAGGTTCACAATGCTGGCAAAGAGGGATATGTCTGGAGCATGTGGCTTGAGCACTAAGGGGTTAGGAGGAAAGATAACAAAGCCTAACATTTACTGACTGTTCACCATGTATAAGACACTGTGTTAGGCACCTGATGTGCCTCATCTTATCCTCCCATTGACTCTCTGAGGTAACTCCTTTCATACAAATGTTTTAGATAAGGGCACAGGCTAAGAGGAGTTAAATAAGATCTCCGCAGTCCCATGGAATTGAGATTTATAGCCTGCAAGTCTAAGGCTGGGTTCTTACTTTGGTATTCAAGTGAGCTAAGTAGGAAAATAAACTTATTGGAGGGAAGCAGCCTGTCTCACAGATGATACTTAATGACTGTGCTTCTGGAAATTACAAAAGTTAAAGTTGAGCTTGGTAATAAGAGTCCATAGCAGGTGCTATACAGAGATCACAACAAAGGGGATGACCTGGATTTCTGAAGATGACCAAATGTTGCGATAACTTCAATCTGTCTTGCCAAGGCCATGGGACCAGAGACACCCCAGTTTCAGAGACAGCATTTATTCTGGAAGGAATGGGTGTCCCAAATGTTCGTGGGAAGAAATGGCTGTTTGAGTCAGGGCCTTTTACCTCTTGCGAGTGCTGGGGGTTAGCGGGGCTGATGCTCTAAATCTCTGGGACATGAGATATAAAGCGTTCCCAAGAAGTGTGGATAGCATGAGACGAGCCAGCATGACACACAGTCCAATAGCCTAAGCACTCCAAAGGAAAAAATTGTTGGGTGAACCAGAGTCATTTCCTTAAGTTTCTTAGTGAGCAGGAACCCTTTGGACATTCTTTTTTTTTTTTTTTTTTTCCGAGGACCGGCTTTATTGCAAGCACCCTCGGGCGAGGTTCTGCGACTCTGGGGGAAAGAAAGTCTGGAAGTCGCGCGTGAAGCAAAGAGGTAGGGGCTTATATGGGGTTCCGCTGGTGAAGTCCGAAGAGGAGGTACTGAGACCCCCTTTGGACATTCTTAATAAGGATTCATCTATGCAGACAATTTGGAACTCATGTCAGAATGTGTAATCCCACTCGACATTGTCTGCAGCCATCTCACAAGAGACTTGGATTGAAGACATCTTCTAATCTAGTTCCATATGGAAACTGAAACTGGAGAAGTCGGATTTTGATACCTAGAATGCTAAAGGCCATGTAAGTTTCTCTCACTTATACATGCTGTTTTAATGAATCTTATTTCTGTTGGCATGTGCTCAAGCAATGACTGAGCAGAGTAAGGTGGGGGGAACAAGATGGGGAGAGGAGGGACCGCCTCATGTGCTTTTCCTTTAGTTTGTTGGCATTGGATAAGAGATACCGAAATGTGTATAACTGTTTCCCTGCCCTTGAGGAGCTGATAATTAGCTAGGGAGATAGGAGGTGAATAGGTTGTAAAATAAAACAAGTGTAGCATAAAGATGTCAATTATTCCCAGAATTTACTGGAATTTACTTTCAGGTCTTGCTTTGCAAAAAATCACTTTCCTGGTGTTTTAGCTCTATTAGCAGGACTTCGAGCATCTTCCATTGTTAAGACAGTTCAGTTTGAGTTCCTCATGCCAGGAAAGCTGTTTTTCATTATTTTTGTTGTCATTCTGGTCCAGTTCTTTCTCTTTTCCATCTTCTGGCTTTCTGGAAAACAGAGAGCTGCCAAGTAGGCCATTCTCAGCACAGCTGCCCATGTTTAGAGACACTCATTATTGTTTCCCTTGTTCGGCACTCAACCCACAACAAGTTAATCCTCTTAGGAAAAAGTGAGCCTCTGGGTTCTGGGTTTCCCTTTCAAAGGGTTGAGCTTATAGAGGGACCTGCACTGGAGAGAACTCCCCACCCTCTGCCTTCCTCTAGTGAACCTGCTGGAAACTGCCCCTGCTAACCATTTCACTGAGGTCCTGGAATGGAGTTTGGGAAAGCCCTTGCCTCCTTTCAGCTCAGCATAGCACGATAGTTGAGAGCTCGGGCTCAGAGCCAGCATGTCTGGACTTGAATTCAGGCTCCTTGATTTCTTACCTGTGTCCAAGTAAGCTCTCTGGGCTTCAGTGCATTGGCCCACCAAATAAGAACCTTTGTTTCTCTTCCTCTGTTTGCCGTAAGCATGAAATGATATAATGTATACAGACCAACTAGCAAAAGTCATGTAAATATTCCAAAAAAATGACCTGCCAGAGTTTTCATTATTATTGCAGGATACATTGATTGCTAATTGATATGAGAACTCATAAGCCAAAATGTACATGGATCTTAAGCTGCAATTCTGAGGATTTTCTAGGATTCTTCCTGTCATCTACATAGTACCCTGTGGATCTAATCTCAGCAAGTTTTTTCCCCCGATGAACTCAACATTAAATGATGCTGGTTTGTAGGTGAGACATATTAATTTTCTCTTGTATTTACTTACATGGTTCATAGGACATTAATAGTAAAAATTATCTTCTTGACTTTTCATACGCAGCAGATACAGAACAAACCCAGTTAAATTAAGAAAAAAGAGACTTCAATATTTTCTCTTTAAAAGGTAACTGCTAGAATTTAAAAACCTCTTTCTTACTAACTATGCATACCTAAAACCATAAGGACATGTAAAAATACAAACCTTTTTTTCCACAATCTCAGCCCTCAGTTCCTTAAAAAACTATTTGTGCCCAGAGAATCAGCATTACCAGAAGGCAATATTTATAGAAGTGGCAAGTCAGCCAGCCCAGCTGTCATTAACACTTATCATATCATCTGAGCATAACTTTCCTTAGAGCACCTGGCCGGGAAGAGAATTATAATTACATAAATACAATGAACTACATATTTTAAGTGTGTGTATGCCTGCATGTATTTGAGACCTTTGATGTAGTTTAGCACCAACTGTAGTTCAAAACTCAGACTTCTGAGGACCCATGCAACTAAGGTTGATGTGAGTTAAAACTAAGTTCCATAGGATGACTGATGGTGCAAATGGCATTTTACCAGAGTCCACTTTTTGTCAGGTGGTGCCTTTTATCAGGTTATGGCCGAAGGCAGGATGGCGGCCATTACAGGCAGGGAGCTTTGGCCAAAGCAAGGACTGCCCAGCTTTGCCTCAACATCGTGCTCTGGAAACTTCCAACCCAGCTTTCTCCCTGATGTCAGGAGGCCCCTCATGCTATGACTACAAAATTCACATCCCCACCCTAGGTTATGCCTTTCTTCCTGCCTTTTCTGTTCCTGTGATTGACACTATCTTTATCACACTCCACTGGTGTTGGAGGCCTTTTACACCTGATCTATTGGCATTAGCTCTTTTTACAACCATGGGCCCCTCTGAGTCGCATACCAGAAGGTGCTCTCTCTACTGATGGTAACTGTCAATACAGAGCCTGAGGCCTAGGACATTTTTCTTGGTTTCTTATTCATCTACCTCCATTTGGACTGGTTCTGAGTTACATATACTTTTTGGTAGCTGCCCTGTCCTGAGAAGAAATAGGGATATAAAACTGGAGTAGCAGAGAAGGATTATCTGAAGGAACCCAGATTAGATAATTCATATAAAATCCCTAACCCAGAGCCAGACACCAGGAAAGATTTCTGCGAAGAGGGCATAGTAGGTTTTAGAACAGTACATTTGGTTGTTTTGGTTGTTTTCTGCTATAATGGCGTAGTAGATTTGCAAGATGGTAAATAGGTGTGGCAGCTCTTGACTTAGGCTTGTTGCAATGCAAAAGCTTGTTGCTTAACTGATGTTGGGGAATATTAAATCATACCATGTAGGCTGCTTCTACTTCATTTTCCTATGAAACCAGTTCTCATTTGTCCTTACAGACTTTCACGTATTTGCTATTATCTCACAGAAGCCCAGCCGAAAAGACAGTAGGATTTATTTGCCTCTTTTTGTGGACTGAATGTTTGTGTTCCCACCACACCCAGCTTCATATGTTGAAGTCCTAATCCCCATTGTGATGGCATTAGGACATGGGGCTTTTGGGAGGTAATTAGGTCGTTATGGTGGAGCCCTCGTGAATGGAATTTAGCACCCTAATAAAAGAGACCCAAGATCTTGCATTCTCTCTGTCCTCTGCCATGTGAGGATCGAACCAAAAGACAGCCATCTGCAAGCCAGCCCTCACCAGACACTGGATTGCCGGTATCTTCATCTACGAACTTCTAGCTTCTAGAAACTTGAGAAATAAATGTTTGTTCTTCAAGCCACCCAGGTCTCTGGTATTCTGTTAAAACAGCCCCAAATGATTAAGATACCCATTTTGATGCTAAAGCATGTTTCTCAAATTTGAATATGCCCATGATCACCTTGGGTCTTGTTAAAATGCAGATTCTGATTTAGGAGATGGTGGGGGTGAGGCCTACATGTCCAACAAGTCCTCCTTCTCTATCTACAAGATGCTGCTGATATGTGGGTTGCACTTTGAGTAGCCAAGTTCTAGAAGATTCTTAACCATTCTGGTATAAGGCAAGTGGGGCAAATGATATATACAATATTCCTGCTATGTTGGGAAACTGAACCATAGACAAATGTCTTTGAGCATTACATTAGGAAGTGGGACTAGTAGGATTCAAAAAGTACTTTGTACTGAGAAAAGAGAGTGAATATTCTGTCTTATTTCTTTGGAGTCAAATTTTGAATACTTTTGAGAAACGGCTCTACAATATATTCTAACTTCGGATGAAGCCAAATGTCCTCTCTTTAGGCATCATTTTAGGATTTAGATGATTGCCAGGATTAAAATTGTTCATACTGACTTTGGGGAAAGAAACAGAATGAGCCCATTGACGGTGAGCCCCTCCTGGTGTCACAGGATTAAATAACGTATAAATTCCAGAAGTTCTAACTTATTAACTGAAATGGAGACTGGTAAACTGCTTTTTACAGGTAGTTCTAAACAGAAGAACAATCAGGTTGCACATGGGCCCTGCAAAACAACTAAAGATGATTTCCAGCTGGTTCGATATGGTGTAACATGCTTTGCCAAGAATTTCCTTCACTGACTCAAAGCACAAAGATTTCCAAAGAATACTTAATTCTGTGCCTCTGGTCCCTTCCTACTTACCGCATCAAAAATATCTGTTTGCAGTAACTGTATCCTGGAATACTAAGATTTGAACCGACATCCACTTTTCGCTAAATATAAATCCACAGTCAAATACAATTGTTAGTATTTTCTTCATATGAAGCACGAGATGTTTAAAAAAGACATTTCTCTAAGTATATCTGCTCTAGTCATCTTTAAAAATGGAGTCTGTCAGGCCCTCCAAATGTTTGAAATTTCCTCTGTGGGGATGGAAGTGTGGGGTAGAGGAGCTAATCTTTTCTGAGTAAACTTACCTGAGCCCCGAAGTACCATCACTTGTCCCATTTGCCTCTTTTGCTTTCGCTGTTCCATCCCTCAGTCCCTCCAGGGTCAGAAAACAGGCTGTTCAAATTCGCAGGTATTTCAAGATCTGACAAACCTGACATGGAAATCCATGACAACCACTTAGCATAGGCGCTGATTTTGTACTTCTGCTGACCATAGCGAGTTTCCTCATGTGATTCTGATGCTAATGCATGCTCTGTACATACAGAGAGAGACAGGAGTATGCGAGGAAATCTGCTAGTGATGCAGAAAAATGGAGAGAGATTAAGAGGCTAACTATATCATCCATTTTCTTATCTCGAGATGAGGCAGGGATGCCGCTGTCAGACAGAGGCGATCACAGAGATGGATATATTTGTCTTTTGATCTCAGAGAACAAAACGCATGTTTCTGTTTTTCCACAGCTTCTGGAATGATAAGGAGAAGAATCTATCTCTGTGTTGGGGGGTGGGGTGGACCCTGAATAGTTGATGTCCTTTTATTTCTTGCCTTCCAATTGGGAACAGTAATTTTTCTTGGTTCATTAAATGATCATTTAAAATAATGTATGTGAAAAATGGGTACTTAATATGTTTATTGAAATTGTATGCATTCCTCCTTAATGAATTATTAAACTTCGTATCATGTTTACTGAGTGGACCTTTACAATTGTGGAAAGGGAATAAAAGATGACAACCACTACTTTTCCCTGAGATGACCATGACTGTGATGGTCAGAGAAAATCCCGTTACTGTAATGCAAGAGGACACCGGTTCTACTTAGTTGGCTACTCTGCCCAGATCCTGTATTGACAATGATTTTTGACTGAGTCTATTCCTGTGCACTTAAAATTCTTCTGAACTTTGAGATGAAATGCTCTGTCACTCAGACGGCTGGGAGGGCAGGCGAATTGGGGCAATTTGAGGAAAGGTGAGAAAAATTACTGTCTTTTCCTTCATGAAATGGGGATAAGAATTATTTACATGGGGATAATAGAAAACCTAAATTCAGTGGTCAAAAAGGCCAAATAGTGTTCTTGACTCAAACTTTCATTTATTATGTTTGTTCACTCATTCATCATTCCATTTCCAAAATGTATTTATTAAATGACACTGGCACTTTTTGTGTCAGATATTGTGCTAGAGATACAGAGAAAAATGAGACATAGATATTACTAATTCAATGAGCTCACACTCTGGTAGGAGAGAAGATAGCCTTATTAAGAAATAATGATACATGGGGAACCTGGGTGGCTCAGTGGTTAAGTATCTGCTTCAGCTCAGGTCATGATCCCAGGGTCCTGGGATCAGGTCCGTTGTTGGACTCGTTGGTGAGCGGAGAGTTTGCTTCTCCCGTTGCCCTTTCCTCCTGTTCCTGATCTCTCTCTCTCTCTCACACACAAATAAATAAATAAATCTTTAGAAAGAAAGAAATAATGATGCATTACGGTATGATTTGTATAGTATGTAGATGCAGCTATAAGGTACATAGTGAAGAGAACAGAAAACAATGCTTTTCCTGCCTGGGGCTGGGGTCAGTAAGGAGGTGATAGAGGCCATGATGTGTGATGTGGGTCTCGAAGACGGGTAAGAATGTAAATTTAAAAACAAAATTATTTGTATCCTGTACAGGATCAGCAATCTTACTTCTTATACTTAGGGTAATTTCTTAAGGAAGTAACCAGGCACGTTCATGTTATCACAACAATGAATAAAAACAAAAATGCAATTTTGAACAATAGAGCATTGAGTAAATACATTATAGTGCATCCACACTGGGAAATTAATGTAGCTGTTAAAAATTTTGTTGTAGAAAATAGGAGAAAAATGATCATTACATCGTTGAATGAAAAACAGTACTTATAAGCTTGTACATGTTATTTCCAAGTGTGTGTATATTTGTGTATATATATAAACATACATATATATGTATATAAACAAGCATATAATGAGAAAAAAACATAAGCTCCAGAATGTTATCTTCATTTGTGTTCCCGGGTTTGTTGAGATATAATTGACACGTAGCACTATATAAATTAATGTGTATAGTGTGTTGACTTGATACACTTCTACGTTGTGAGATGACTGCCCTAGGAGCGTCGGTTAATACTTCCATTACCTCACATAATTCATTTCTTCTTTGTGGTAAGAAGATTTAAGAGTTATTCCCTTAGCAACTTTCAAGAATACAATGCAGTATTGTGAACTATACTCCCCGTGCTGTAATCAGATTCCAAGAACTTAACTCATCTTATTACTGGAAGTTTGTACCCTTTGACCAGCACCTCCCTATCCCCCCACCCTCAGGCCCTGGCAACCACCGCTCAGCTCAGTGAGTTCGGCTTTTTTACATGTTGCATATAAATGAGATCATGCAGTATTTGTTTTTCTCTCTCTGACTTGGGTATTCGATAATCCTTTTAAAAATCAATAAGGTTTTTCATCATCCACCTTCCTCCAAGGGCAAAATTCCTTGAGGAATTTTGATTGTGCTCTTTATTTTCTGTAGAAGAATAATCACCTGATTTCTAGTAAGAATAAAAACACGACAAGCTGCCCCTTCCAGATATGGCAACTTCAAACTATTATCAAAGGTATGGCAAGAGAAGTGGTGAAGGACACATAGGCCAGTAGTTTCTCTAAATTTTCTCTGCTCTCTCCTTGGATCCAGACAGCCTCCAGATCCAGGGGACAAAATGCTGTCCTCTTGGACCACTGCCTTCACCAAGTCAGGCAGCAGTATTCTCTTTTGGGTTCACTGATGTTCCAGGAAAACATGAGACCTGTTACATTTCCTAACGGAATATTTTGAGAGGATCACATTTCTCAAAAAGCCTACATGAGGGGCGCCTGGGTGGCTCAGTGGATTAAAGCCTCTGCCTTCGGCTCAGGTCATGATCCCAGGGTCCTGGGATCGAGCCCCGCATCAGGCTCTCTGCTCCTCGGGAAGCCTGCTTCCTCCTCTCTCTCTGCCTGCCTCTCTGACTACTTGTGATCTCTGTCTGTCAAATAAAAAAAAATCTTAAAAAAAAAGCCTACATGAGAAATCTCTTTTCTAGGAAAAAAAAAGTACTGGAAAAATGTGCTGCTTCCCTAGGGATTGCTTTTATTTCACCAATAAAAACTGTATAACTTACTCCATTTTTTTGGGCTTAGGCTAGTAAGCTTAGGGCCAGATTTGTGGGGATTTTGTTGTTGTTGTTATTTGTTTTTTTTCGGGAGGGGGGTTAGCAGCTATTTATTACTTACGGGGGAAGTCTAGGATGGTGAAGAACTTTCATTCCGCATAGCAGAAACCTCTGGAGCACTGGCTGGAGGGCTAGATGACAGCACGCAAGCTTACAGGGAGGAGAGCTGGGACCCACTGCTTACTCTTCCAGTGACAAGAATGGAAGGGAGGTGGTACACCTGTGCATTTGCTGGTCATGAGCTAGGTATTCTGTTTAGTTCCCCTAACTTCACTTTCAACTCTATTTAATTTCCCTTGGCTTCAGTGTTTGAATTCTTTTTTTAGCATCATAATCCATGTAACTTTGTATCAATTTCTCCAGGCAGTTGGTGCCATGAAGTATTTTAGGGTGAATGAATCAACGTTCCCCAAACTAGATACCATTTGAAACAAAGAGCAAGTGCTCGTTCCATAATAGTATTAAGAAGTTTAATTAATAAAAACACTCAAATTAATATTCTTTATTATAGAGGGAGAATAAACAAATACTCTAATATTATATATAATATATACTATAATATGTAAGTGGTGTATATTATATTTATGTATATATTATTTGAAATATACCAAATTCAGGAGCACATTAATAGTGCCTAGGGGTCTTCAGTCTATAAAATCTATTCAAATCATCACTTCATAATCAGTAACTCTTGATTTCTTTTCCTGAAAAGCATGGAGTTATCTTGCATCTTCCATCCCTCTCTCAAGTTCCCCAGGATTCATAAGTATGGGCTAACTTTTAAATTCTTTCTTTCTTTCTTTCTTTCTTTCTTTCTTTCTTTCTTTCTTTCTTTCTTTCTTTCTTTCTTTCTTCCTTTCTTCCTTCCTTCCTTCCTTCCTTCCTTCCTTCCTGTCTGTCTTTCTTTCTTTCCTTCTTTCTTTTTCCTTCCTTCCTTCCTTCCTTCCTTCCTTCCTTCCTTCCTTCCTTCCTTCCTTTCTTTCTTTTTTAGAGACAGAGTGCAAGCGGGAGTGGGGAGGTATAAAGGGAGAAAGAGAGAGAGAGAATCTAAAGCAGGCTCCGTATCCAGCCTGGAGCCCAATGTGGGTTTCAATCTCACCACCCTGAGATCATGACCTGAGCCGGAATCAAGAGTCAGACACTTAACCAACTGAGCCACCCAGGCACTATGGGTTGACTTTTAGAGGAATTATTTCTCAGCTTTGTCTGGGTCAAACCAGTCTCTTTCTCCTCACTGTGTATTGATGGCATGCCCGGCCCTGTTCTATGTGCCAGGAGTTTAGTAGTGAAGGCATCCATCGCCCCTGCTCTCTCAGGGGTTCCAACCCAGATCCTGTCCTTTGAGGCAGATCTTTTGACATTTGTCTTCAGGAAGCCATCCATGATGGTGGGTAGCTCTTCCTGTTGAACTGGGGATCATATGACACAACCACTCTTCTTAATGTCACTGTGCTGAGAGGGCATCAATTCTCACCTTTCTTGTCTCTCATCCTTCTGGCTGTTTATTCCGACTTGGAATAAGAATTGCTTCTTACATTCTGATCCATGGCTAACCTGTGTGCTCAAAGAACACTCTCTCTTCCTCCCCAATTTTACCCATGCATTTAATGCATTTATAGTAAGCAGTTCCATTTTTTTCTTTATAATGAGGCAGTTGATAGATAATTGATATTCTAATGAAATCTTGGCATCAGAGGGGTATGTGTTTTCTATTGATACATACCATATGCTTGTTAACTATGTGGAGATTGTAAGGCTCCTAGAAACTGATGATTTATTTAATATAAACCTCCAATGTTTAAATCGATTCTTTTCTCTTGTCTTTGCTTTTCCTTTTTCTTTTATCTTCTGTCTGTACTCTTTCTTTCTCTTTCCCTTTCAGTACTTTCTGACACTAAACAATGTTCACATCAATGGATTAGATTTACATTTCCCTCAGCCACTGCCTGATTTGTCCTTAAAGAGAAACAAAGGCTGTTGCCCTACATGATGATGATAACTCTTCCTTGAGAATTTATAGTCAGAGTTAGTACTGTTGGTAGCTGAGGCATTTCTTCTCCTATGGCAATTATGCTGAACTTGGTCAATGTGGCAGCTGGTTGGATGAAGCCAGGAGGCTATTAAACAACAACAACAACAAGAAAACCTGGACTCATCAAAACATTTTCAAGCATAAATTTAATAAAAAAGAGGCCTTAACTTCCCATACTTCTCATTGAACATTGATATGCTCTTCCCTCAGGCTTGGGGATTTGTTCTATTCTAAATCTCTGCTGAAACAACTTCTCAAGTATGTCTTATTCAACTGGGGATTATTGTTCAAGAGGGGCCTCTGGTCTGTACTGTCTTTAGGAGAGTTGGCTCCTAAAACAGAACTCTTTCCTTACTGACTGAAAAGTGTAAGGAAAACACAACAAAACGTATAACTGCCTATGAATTAGTGAGATCCTCCCAAGCCTGTCCAGGTGAGTCCAGTCTGCTGTGGGACATCAAATTCTGTCCAACTCCAATAGAACCAGAAAAGGAGTTGACAAAGGAAATAGCAGCTCTAAGCTCTGCTGGTTGGCATTCTTAGACAAAGTCCAGATCAGCTGTTTAAAATACCACCAGGAGACTCTCCAGACTGGCTCTAGTAAACTTCGCTAGAATGGTTTAGGAAACTGCCCAGTTTATTACTGCTTCACAGAAGCAAAGCCGGCTATGGGTAGGGGACAGTGGGACATGCCCGGTGCACAGGGGGGTCTCTCAATTACTAATTGTCCAAGACCAGAGCAGCAGTTGGCTGCCTCAAGTCCAAAGTTCCGCTCTGTTTCCTGTGACATTTGAAGGAAACGTCTGAGTTTGCCCTTCCTTTCTCTTCAGTTCTTTCACAGCTGGGAACATCAGTGAAGTTTTCAGCTGAAGGTGTGTTTCTCTTGTTGTGAAGCAAAGTAAGATTCAACAGAGTGTGAGGTGACTCTAAGGTTAATGTGCCAATTTTGGCAGCCATCACTTCTCACCAACAGCTCTGGCTCAGTACACCATCCACCCTAATTTTCCATAGCTGTCATAGCCACAGAGATGGAAAAGACCTTAAAAGACTACTTGGCTCAGGTTTGTACCTTCAGTAAAGTCATGGTCCCTCTCTGCCTGGTCCCCAGGAGGACCATCTCAAGAAGCAGCCTCCGAAGAGTGATTTTCATTAGCAGCACAGCGGGCTAAAATAACAACACAAAGGGATTCACATTTATCTTTGGAGCTTTTCACTTCCTTTCTGAGACCTTTTCCATCTCCTTAGCCACCTTTCAGCAGTCCCTTAGTCCTTTGAATGACCAGAGCAGGTCATTTGAGTGTCTACCCAGACTCTCTTCTTTCTTCTCCCTCTCTTCTTTCTATCCTTGGGGCTCTAAGTTTTGAATGTTGGTGTGCATCAGAATCACCCAGAGTGGTTACTAAAGAAATTCAGGATGAGGGTTACTTCTGGGGAATACTTGGAGCGGTGGGAGCTATAAAGATATCCATTGAAAGCGGGAAAAAAAAACATGCACAGACACTTTGCTAAAGAGGATATATAAATGACAAGTAAGCACATGAAAAGGTGTTCAACATCATTAACATTAGAGAAATGCAAATTAAAGTCACAGTGAGATAGTACTATATACTTTACCAGAATGGCTGAAACAAAAAATAGTAACATCAAATGCTGGAAAGGATGTACATAAACTCAATCACTCATATGTTGTGGGTGGAAGAGTTAAATACTATAGTCTCTCTAGAAAATAGCTTGGCAGTTTCCTTCCAAACTAAAATGCACCTGCTGTAAGACCTGGCAATTATGTGGTGGACATTTATCCTAGAGAAATAAAGACTTTCATATGAAAACTTGGACACAAATATCTCTAGCTTGTTTTTTCATAATATTCCAGACTTGAAGGCACCCAAACCTCCTTTAATGGATTGGTGGTTAAATAAGCTAGTATGTTCATATCATGGGATACAATTCAATAATAAAAAGGAACACTTTATTCATAACACTGTAACTTAGAAGGTCCTCAAGAAAATTCTACTGAGTGAAAAAGGCTTATTTCAAAAGGATAAATACTTCATGATTCCATTTATGTATTATTTGTGAAGTAGCGTAATTACAGAAATGAAGAGTCAACTTATTGTTCATAGTGGTTGGGAATTGGGGGAAGAGGGATGGGTAGGTCTGCCAGGGAGTAACATGAGAGGTCTTGTGATGTTACATTTGAATATCTTGATTGCAGTGGTGGTTTTGTAAGGCAACAGATTTCATAAATTGTATAGAGCTATATACACACATAAACACAAATACACACACAATGCACGTGACATTGGTGAAAATGAATAAGCTCTATGGATTGTATCAGTGTCAATTTTTGGGGTTAGATATTGAGTTACAGTTGTTTAAGGCATTAATATTGGGGCAGGCTGGAGAGAGGTATACGGCATTGCTCTGTACATTTCTTTGCAAACTCTTATGAATCTAGAAATTTTTTTTAAAGTAAAAAAAAATGAGTTGTAAGCCCAATCCAAATGCAAGGGGAGGGTTTTTATAAGGGTGAGGAAATCAAGAATTAGAACTGATGAGAGGGTCATCTTTGAATGCTAATTACCAGACATCTCCAACAAGTCATCTCAGATCATATAATGGCCACTTGGCCTGTAGACTTGTGAATTGAATAAATGCTTACACTGAATGCTCTGAGACTTAGTGGTTGTTATATAGCATTAATGTAGTCATGATATAGGTAGGATCTGTTTTTATTTTAGTTTTAATTTTGTCCAGTTAAACACTCAAGACAAAGATGATGAATTATATTTATCTGTGTTTGCCATAATTTTTGATAGTATGGTCAGAATATAGTGAGACTCAATAAATATGGATTGCTTTCTGAATATTGATAATTACCAAGTTCAAGATCATTTTGATAAAAATATTCCCCAATCCTTTATCCTCTGTGTCATCAGTATGTTGGAAATTTTTAATCATGAGAAAGCAATGGATCTTGCTCTTGAGGCTTTGGAACACTTCATGTTCAAGATATATTACTAATCTGATAAATTTGTTCTGGAACTAATGCCATCATCTTTTCTGATAAATTGGTAAGTTTTGTGAACATTTTTCAAAAAATGCAAATATATAAACCATCATGTTTCCATTTCTCTCTTGGCAGTCATGACAGAGCCCAATTTAATGTTCAGTAATATCAAATTTCATATTATTTTTATCCAAAAGCCTCACTTCCCACTTATGCTCTATATTTTTAGTCAATCAACAATTGATAACTTAATAATTTTAACTTTTCATGAGTCAATACAAGGATGTTAGAACATATAACACTTTGTTTTCTGTTCATGTTTTCTGCAAAGTTCCTCATTTTAAGTAAATTTAATTGAAGTATAACGTATATACAAAAAAGGCTACAAATCATAAGTACACATCTTAATATATACAAAAAGAGCATATCAATTCAACACTACTCCCCTTAGGAAATAGCATTGCTATCCTAGTAGAAATTCCTCAAGACATCTCCCCCGCAAAGAGACTCCTCAAAAATTCTCCCTAATTCTAATCTCACAATTAGGGTAGCATGTTTTAGAACTTTCTATAAATAGACTTAGACAATATGTACTTTTTGGGGGGCTATCTTATTTTAATCATACTTTGTGTGTGAGATTCAGCCAGTGGTTGTGCACAGCAGCAGTTCATTTATTTTCATTGTCGAATGGAATTCCTTATGTAGATATGCCACCATTTTGTATTATTCTACTTTTGATGGACATTTGTAACATTGTACAGTTTAGTGTTACTATGAGTAGCAGTAACAGGAACATTAACAGGCATGCACATATTTATGAATTGCCATGGGACGGATACCCAGGAGTGTAATGCCAAGGTCAACCAAGAGCATGTCTAGGTTCAGTGTTCATAGTTATCACCAAGCAGGTTTCCTAACTTACACTCCCAGCAGCAGTATGTGTGTTCACCACAGTCCATCACATTCTGGCTGACCCTTAGTATTATGAATCTATTTAATTTTAGTTATTCTGTTTGGTGTGAAGGGCGATCTCACTGGATTTTAATTATTTTCCAGAGGAAGCTGAAAAACTTTCATATGCCTAATGGCCATGTAGATATCTTCTTTGGTGGAGTGCCTCTATGGACGCTGCTTGTGCTCTGCCCAGAAGCCCCTGGTCCTTATTGTGTGTATGCATTTCTCCCCCAGCTTCTGGGCACAGTTCCTTCTAATGATCATAACTGAGACTGACTCTCTTCAGGGGAGCATCTTTGGGCTTTTGGAGTTTGCTTATTCAGTGTGCTGGTTTAGATTTTTCTTTGACATCTTTAGCAGATTTTAGAACCTAGGCTATGCTTGACTAACAAAAAGAGTTAGAAAGTTTTTCTACTTTTTCAAACTCTGGAAGAGTGTGTAAGGTTGTTCTTTTTAGTTTTTGAAAAGGCATACTGAAAAAGTACTTTCTTTTCACCTTGAATTACAATTTTTTCCTATTTCCACATACTACCAATGACCATATTCTGAAACTGGGGTCTCTATTTCTAAGGGGATCTCTAGAAAAGTATGAACACATCATATGCTCCAGGACATCCATTTACATAAAGACATAAATTTACTCGTATAATAAAACAAATAGGAAAGTATTATTGAGTAGGAAACAAAATTTGTACACATTTTTAAGATAAAACTTGCTATCACTTCTGGCTAGATCTGTAGTTGGCTCTGGATTATTGCCTATTCTCTTTTACATTAAGGGGACTTTGGGGTGGGAATTTGGAGGAACAGTGAAATAATGTGTCTTTCATATTGATGGGAGCGTGTCATGATACAGTAGAAAAAAATGTGTCTTTTCTAATCAAAAGACATATGGTTCCAAATCTCAAGTCTTTCTCTTTCTGGCTCTATTACCTTAAGCCAATCCTTTATTTGTTTAAAGGTTCAATAACTATACATTTGATATAGCACAGAATGATTATATTGTAATACATGTATAGTGACTAGATATAAAAGTTACTTCCCATTATTTTGCCAAAGCTTTGCAGTGGACATCTAGGTGTGGAGACTTTGTCAAGAAAGAAAATGCTACTTGGGGAAGGGAGACCAGAAAAAACAGAACTGGAACCTCTGGTTGGGATGGAAGTCACCAGGATAGACGCAGGGATATGGGTAAAAGAAAGTCATGAATTCTGGGTTCAAGGCTTCTCCTAGTTGCTGAACACTCTCTTGGAGATGTATTGACCTGTTGGTCCTCAACTTGTAGTGTAGGCAAGTGAATGTTCCATTAATTCATATTGTTTTTGAACCTCAGCAGCACCTAGTTGCTTTAACTAAGCACCTGCTTACAGAATAATCTTGTTTCCAAATACAATCTTGTTTCCCCACGGACGCTGTAAATTCCCCTGGGAAGAAGCCACTCACCATCTTGCACAGGGTAGTCACATACCCAGTAGAGATTCAGATGGTTATCAGTTACAGAATGTTTGGCAGTACTACACAAATCACAACGTGACATAAAGACTTGGTTTTCCTACTGCCAATGAACACATCTTCTTTCATTGGCCAATAGTTTATTCAGAGGAAATGCGTGGCCTTTATAATAAGATATATCTGGAGTATTATTATTTTTTCTGTTTTTAAAGATTTTATTTTATTTGAGAGAGAGAGAGAGAGAGAGGGAGAGAGAGCATGTGCACAAGCTGGGGAGGGACAGAGAGAGAGGGAGAAGCAGGCTTCCCACTGAGCAGGAAGCCCAGTGCAGGGCTGGATGTGGGGTTCCATCTCAGGACCCTGGGATCATGACCTGAGCCTAAGGCAGATGCTTACCTGACTGAGCCACCCAGGTGCCCTTATCATTTTTTCTTTAATTGGTGTGAGTGAACTGTGTCTCTCAAGTTTAGGAACTTGTCTGCATGTTGCCCTCTCTCCCCCACTGAACACACCAATACCCTTAAAAGGGGTTTATGCCTGTTGCCGGTACACAAGAAGACCTCATCACCAAATCTGGGCTAGGAATAAGTCATCTGGTTGCTGTTGTGGTAGAAGATTTTTTATTTCATTTTTTAAAAATGAAATTATCCTGAGTAAGTTTCTGTTTTGCTTCTTCTGAGCAAAATGTTTGATCTGGTCTCTCATCATTAGTAGAAAGTAATTATTATGAACGTTCTTCTTGCATCTCACCTAAGCAGGGCTGGCTGATGGGTAGGCCTGCTTCTTATGACAAAATATTTCCTTTTCTGGTGGTCTGCCACAATTTCCAAAATTCTGAAAGTCCTTTGGGGGTAATAATGTGTGTTTTGTTCTACTTCAATGAAGTTATCTGAATGAGGAAAACATCAATATATTCGCATCTTGTATATTAATTTATCAATTTGAAAAGTTTTTGGAAACCAGGGGCTTAGTTTGCTTAGGGATTAGGACAATGGTCCTGTAAGTTTTATATGGAATTTCAGAGTCAGGAAAGGCAAAAATCAAGGACCCTGGGTCTGGGTATTTTGAGACAGAAAGAAAAACATACCTAAAGTGTGTATAAGCATAGAGGATTAACATTTCATCTCTTTGGCCATTTCCCCTCAAGTTTAAAAATATCTTTAGTACCCACATTTATCTAAGATTATTTAAATCTAGAACTCAGAGGAGGAGGTCTGCACGTTGCTGTAGCAGGAATCACCAGTGAAAATGTCCATAGGCAGGAGGCACGGGTCATGAAAGAGTGGATTGGATTTGGTGAGACCAGTGGTGAACTGGAGATGATAAACCCAGTATAATAAACCCAATAAAATATTTCTCCATAGACCAAATTTGATTGGTAAACCAACCAGTTTCCACTGCCTGCTTTCAATAATTATTACTTCACTTGAATGGATACAGTTAGAATAGCCACAGATTTTTTTTTTTCTTTTTCCTGAGCCGAAGGGACCTTTACAGGGCATCCTACTATTTAAAAGTCAATATTCACAAAATTGGAGGCTAGATTAGGAAGCAGTAAATGGCTTCTTTTGTTGGTTTACTGCTTAAGCCAACTTAAAGCACTTTTATTAAGATCCTTCCACAAAGCCAGATTTCTCAAACATGGTTTTAATCAGACCACAAGATAAGAGCATAGGATGCTGTAATAAAAGAGATAATACTGTTTTAAGAACTGGTGTGTTTGGAAGTATTAGGTGTACCTAGACTTTTCAAGAAGGCTGCTTGGCACCATCTGATATTTCATATTCCATGAGGCTGCATTTGGATCAGGTACGGAGATACCTTTGCTTTGCTTTCTTGGAGGCATTGCCAACCTTGTCGGTCTCTTTTTCTTTTTTTCCTTCAAGCACTCTGCAGCAGATACATCAACATTTGAGCTGTAAATGTTTAGTAGCACAACCCAAAGCCTAGCAGAGAATTTCGAAGGGAAAACTTTTACTGCAAATACTTTGGTCAGGGATTCTTCATGCATTTCCCTGACTTTTCCTCAAAACTCCAGTACATCTATCTCTAGCACAGAGAGACAATTGCATAAAATCTCTTTTAATTCTACTGCATTCTCCCTTTGTTTTTTTTCCTTTTTCCAAAGAGTAGTTTTTCCAAGGTCTTACTTTAATGTCACTACTAAATCAATTGCAAACTGTCCACAAATCTTTTCTTGAAGTGGAAGATTGCATGGGCATTGCAGTGGTTAATATTGTCAATAAAGAGCCACTTAAGGGTACTTTTGAAAGAGTAATCATTGTGATTCCCTTGTGTTTATTTGTTGCTTTAAAAAAAATATTTTATTTATTTATTTGACAGAGAGAGAGATCAGACGTAGGCAGAGAAGCAGGCAGAGAGAGAGGGGTTTGATCCCAGGACCCGATGTGGGGTTTGATCCCAGGACCCTGAGACCATGACCTGAGCTGAAGGCAGAGGCTTAACCTACTGAGCCACCCAGGCGCCCCTGTTGTTGTTGTTGTTTGATGTTTCAAATTCTTATGTATAAATACGGAAGATTTCACCATAATTTTTTTTATTGATGTGGTAACATACTTTAGTAAGTAAAGCCTCAAGTGTGAGCTGTGTTGTTGAATTAAACCACCAGTTTAAGAACATCATGAACTAGGAGTCAAGGCAAAATGCCTGGATTGAATTTTTGACCTTGTGTTTGAATTTTCCTGTAGATGAATTACCCCTCAAAGTTTCACTTTTGGTTCCAACCATTAGTAAATTCCAAGAAGTGTTTCTTTAAAACTGAAGACATCTGAACAACAAATAATCTGATTTTTTTTTTTTCCTAGCAAGCTGGGAAGATGGAATTTTTTTTGTATGTTTGTTGCTATTGTATATGGGAGGCTGTGGTACCATTTGGTGCAGTAATTTTCCATGAAATCTCATGGTTTTGCCAAACGTGAAAGTGTGGTGGCATTAAATATCTTTAGATCCTAAGTTAACTTAGTATTGAGACTTATAATTCTGGCACTTCAAAACCCCAGATGGGCTACAGAGTCTCAAAAAGTTTAACATTTTCTGACCTTTTGTGGTTGAAAGAGAATTGGACTGGAAGCCAGAATACGTGGGTTCTAGTCTTGGCTCTGTTACTAACCAGCTGTGTAATTTTGGACAAGTTAATTTTCTTCTGTGATCCAGGCTCTATCCCATTATAAAATGAAGCCATTAGGCTAAATGACTTTATAGGTCCTTACCGATCTAACCCTATGTTACACAGGTGATATCTGGGGTCAAATACTATATATATCATGTGTTAGCCAAATCTGCTAAGGTAAATGAATTTCTCTGTTCCTCAGTTTTGTTAATGGTAAAACAGGTATAATAATAGTATAAGGTAAGGAATAAATGAGGGGTATATACAGCTTACTACATAGTGTTCAGTAAAGGGTAGATATCATTATTGTGGGTCTGGGCCTATCTAGCAAATTGAACACTGAATTTGAGTCAAATCACTTGTATTTGAGGTTTGCATTCTCCACTGAGCATGTGACCTTATCAGAGGCCACTTGATTTTTAGAGAAATAGCTACACTCTTCCAACCTCCTCCACTTAAAATTTAGATAAATTAATAAAAAACCAGAAGAAATCTGAATCTTTAAGAGTCCATGCACTATATAAATAAATAGCAATAGCACTACCTCTATGCTCTTTGTCAGTTTTAGCTTTCTTTGTCAGAGTTTTAGCATAGTGGAATCACACTTCATTGCAGAGAAGCTTTGTGGGGGCGGGGGGAAGAGTTGGAAGCACAAATTGATCCGTACATCTTGAAAGTTTTACCCTAAATGCAGTGGCACCTCTATCTTCAAACTAAAATTAGCTCTGTCTTTATTAAAAATCAGGAATCTATGAAGTTGTTTTTTTTTTTAATGAAACAATCCAACCATGCACTTAATGGAAATGTTATAGACATCACCTAGAGCTCTCAGAAAGTGGTCTCGGGTACTCAGTTTCTACTTCAATGGTAATTGTTCACCTGGATTCCTGTTGAATGTATGGAGTAAATAGCCAAGAATTTGTGAACACATCTAATTATGGGGCTAGATAAATACAAAAAATACAGAAAATTTTATACCATGAAATTGTAGTCTCCTCCTCTGTCCTCCAGTCCCAGCTCCACGCCCCTGAAGCAATTACCTCCTACCATTTCTCGACGTAGTTCATCTGGTGGTTGCCTCTGTAACTCTATTAACCATGCTGACAAAACTACTGATCAACACACTAACTCTAGAAATTATTTTTAGATGTCCTTCCTCTGATGTGAAATATAAATATTCTCATTTCCCCATCTCCGGCTCTGACTTATTGCTAAATGTATGTATTACAACATTCCATTCTTTCACTTCAACGTCTATCCACATCGCTTAAATATTTATTTCTGATGACATCAATCATATGGAATATTTTGATCTTCACGCTGGAACATGAGGACCTAGTTCCTTGGCCTGTTCTCAACCCTTTTATCTAGAAACTTACAATGACCTACTCAAGGTCAAACTTGATGACTCCTGCAATTTGTCTCTAGATTGATCTTAAAACTTGAAAAAGGAAAACTGTGCTTACATCAAAATGAGAAGTAAAAATTGTTTGTGATATACCTAAGTCATTTACAAGGATTGCATATCTTTTTCTATAGTTCCAGTGTCACAGCCTCTGTGACTCACAAAATATATTGGTCTTGGTATCAATTTTAAGGTTCATTTTTTGGGGGGGTTCACCCACTCATGCTGCTGTGTTATAGTTTTCCCTTTTATTCAGGCCATGCCTTTCTTGTGGCGTTATGGTTCTTTTCCTGGAGTTCTGATTGATTTATTTTATTCCTTTTCAGTCTTTGCACTTACAGGAATTTTCAAAGTATTTTGGATAAATATTAAAAGCCTGCTATTCTCTCGGTAAGAGTTGTGACTATCTTTCAAATCATTATGTTATATGGCAGTATGACAAACTGCCATCTTGATGCTCTGGTAGCTGGATGGCTGAGTTAGGCCAGGGGGCCAGGACCAAAAATAGGAGACAAGAGCAATACTTGAATCCTGGGCTCCCTTTGCATCTGGTTGCCAAGACAACGGAGTACTGTCTTACTCGTTGTGGCTACTTTGCCTATCAAAAATGGCTTTATAACTCTGAGCCACTTACTGCTGAGATGTCAGAGGTGAAAATAAATTCCAGAAGACATCATTATGAAAACAGTGCTACAGCTATTATGACAATACAAGATGCTTAGGGGCGCCTGGGTGGCTCAGTGGGTTAAAGCCTCTGCCTTCGGCTTAGGTCATGATCCCAGGGTCCTGGGATTGAGCCCCGCGTCGGGCTCTCTGCTCAGCAGGAAGCCTGCTTCCTCCTCTCTCTCTGCCTGCTTCTCTACCTACTTGTGATCTCCATCTGTCAAATAAATAAATAAAATCATAAAAAAATACAAGATGCTTAAAAGCTTGTTGTTAGTTCATAATATAGGCATAAATGGTACTATTGTCTCTTAGGACTCCTGAACTCTAAGTATTTGGGCACAACTGTGGGCAAATATTTATTTCTGATCTCTGAGTTCTTTGGTTCATCTTGAATCTTTCTAAAATACCTAATTAAATGATGTCTGAGAAGAATGTAGTGATGGATGAGATGAAGATTACAGCTGGCTGAGGTAAAATTGCCACCTGAATTCAAGGGACATTTAAACCTATTACAGTTGCCAGGTGGTATGTGGCTCAGACTGATACATTGTGGTAGTAGGTAGGTGGGGTTGTGGATGGGCTTTAGTATATTCTAAAACTTTTTACAACTTGAAGGCTGAGTTGGGATCTTATTCAAATGACCGCAGATTAAAGGATTTCATAGTTGTTTTTTTTTTTTTTCTCAAATATTCCCAGTTTGTTCAATGGAGGTATGAACAGGTGAGTTCAGACACTCCTCCATACTTTCTGAGGTAGAGTCCTTGTCTGACTATATCTTCTTCACCAGATGGTAGACTTGGGAGGGAACATGTATGGAGTAGTGTGAAAGACATAACACACCTAACAGTCAAATACACTGAGTTACAAGGCTGACCTTGTAAGCATGACAGATATCAGAGCCGGATCATGCTAACATCTAATCCCTGCACATAATCGTCTTTGCCAGATTTTTAAAAATAGGATGTTTTTCAATGGAATTCTATCAAGTTAGGAGAGAAGATCAGTAACTACTCAAGTCCCTGGAAGTAAAATGACTCTCAATCTATGCAGGCTATGTGGATTACTAGAAGAAAATGGAAAAATGAATCCTGATCTCACCCAGGTCAGGATAGAAAGTTTTCAAGGTGGACTTTGCTATAGCCGTGGTGTTACTACTGTCAATTCCACTACCCACCCACGCATGGCTCAATTCCATGTAAAAATGTGTCCTACTTAAAAACAAAACAAAACTAAATAGAATGAGGTTAGGCAGTCAAATGCCCTAGAGTTCATTAGCATAGAAGTAATAGGACAGACTAGAATTTTCACATAAAGGTGAAATAAATTAATAATGTTTTCTGGGCAATAGGTAATACTATTCATTCTGATTTAGCCTAGAGGACTCAGAAATTTTTTTGCATATTTGAGGGACTTCCTTGTGGAAAAGGGACTTGATTTATTATAGGTAGCTTTAGGGAGCAAAAGTCAGACTAATGGGTACCTGT
Organism: Mellivora capensis; assembly: GCA_004024625.1. NCBI lineage: Eukaryota > Metazoa > Chordata > Mammalia > Carnivora > Mustelidae > Mellivora > Mellivora capensis. Next base: position 81,938 of record PISX010004237.1, read on the forward strand.
TAGAAATCTCAGAGGAAAACTGTTGTCCCATTTTTAGCAAATGTACAAGATCAAGGACAGCCATGTATGCAATAATTTACTTCCTGGTTTTACCCTGTTTTCCCTTTCATTTTCTCGGATTTTTTTCACTTGCTTAATTTAAATTTTATTTTATCCTATTTAATTGAGTATATTTTCCTAAGTAATGAGAGAACATGAAATAAACAAACATATAAATAGCCAATGAATGAAACCTGCAGTGTAGCAGATTTTCTCTTGTATTAGGGGAAAGAAAAACACAAAGGAACTTAGTAGTTGTGCGGCAGATGCTGTTAGTTGCTGCACCATATACCCATGACCACAATGAGAGAGGCACTGGGGCTGTACCCTTTGGGATTATTCAAAGATTTAGCAATTCTTTTATGCTGATGCAAAGTTTTAAAGAATGTCCTATTCTCTATAAATTCTTGACATAATGAGAAGGAAGAAAAATCTTTTGGAGTATAAAAAGAATGAAAAAAAGACATACCATCAAGATTCCTTCTTGGACATATCATTACTGATTTGTGTTGCTTCTGTTAAAAATGGAAGGATAAGACTGACTTTTTCAGTTGCTTCTAACTGCCTGGCTAACAATCACAAATGATTATGCTTAGAATTTTGAGGACAGCTGTTTTATAGAGAACGTGTGTTACATCAGCTCATTTCTGTTGCAGGCAAAAAACTGAAGCAGAAAAAGTTGAAGGACTTGACCATAGTGACAGCCAATCAGTAACCAAGACGGGAAATAGATTTTCAGCTTCCTGTCGTTCAGGGTAATTTGCCATTCACCAGATATGTACTAAGGTGTGGCCAAGTTCTAACTGGATGCATACCTAAAGTGATTATTTTGATCAGCACTTTATAAAACAAGCCAAATTCAAGGATTCTTTACAATCGCTGCTAATGGAAGATATGTAATCTCATTTCAAATTGGCATTCAGTGGACACACAGTCCACAAACAGCCGCGAGATTTGGTTTAAAAATAAATCCAGTCCAAGCCCTACCTTAGATTTAATCTCTATATAATCCTGACATAATTATAGTATTTTTCTGATACTCCTTTTGCAGATAGAGAACTTTTTCAGATATAGAGCTATCTGTCATCCCATCAGGTTTTCCTTTTTCTCCATTAGTTTTGAGTTAATAACCAGTATAAGGAGCTCATGGCCCCAATTTACCGAGAGGGAATTCAGTGAAAGGCAGCTGCTGTTATCTGAGGGAGGGATACACTGACAGGACAGAGACCAACCATGGATGGCTACTTGCATCCATGTGGTTTGGAGAGGAATTAGGAGGATGCTGTAAGAGAATCTGGGCCAAGATATAAAGGATCAAGCAATAGAGGAGTGCCTGGCTAGTTCAGTCAGTAGAGCACGCAACTCTTGATCTCAGGGTTGTGAGTTCAAGTCCCATGTTGGGTGTAGAGCTTATTAAAAAAAAAATAAAAGATCAAGCAATAGAAAAGAAAAAAAAAAGGGAAATTGAGGGAATGAAGTTTGAGAGAGTTTAAACAATTGGATATAAAGAAAAATTTTTTGAAAATTTGAATATTCTAGGGGCACCTGGGTGGCTCAGTTGTTAAGCATCTGCCTTCCACTCAGGTCCTGGGATTGAGCCCCGCATCAGGCTCCCTGATGAGTGGGAAATCTGCTTCTCCCTCTCTCACTCACCCTGCTTGTGTTCCCTCTTTTCATTGTCTCTCTCTGTTAAATAAATAAATAAAATCTTGACAATTTGAATCTTTCACCACTTCTCCCAAATAGAATTATAAGAATTTAATTACAATTCAAAATGCATTTATAGGTAGTGCTTAAGAATAATGAGGCAAATTTTTAAATTATCAGCTTTCCTCAGAATTTCATGTGTTGTGAGGAACAAACATTCAACACAAGTGATAACTACTCGATTTTTTATTTAGTTTTAGTTTTCTTTCTTAGTTTTTAAGTTTTGTTTCATTTTACTCTTTTAAGAACTGTATTAGGTCTACAATAAAATTGAGTGGCGGTACATATATTTCCCACCTCCTCTCTTCCCTCACACATGTATCCTCTCTCCCATTATCAATATCCCCCACCAGAAGGGTACATTTTTACCAAGGATAAACCTACCCTGACCAGTCATAATCACCTAAAGTCCATTGTTAACCTTAAGGTTCATTCTTAGTGTTGTATATTCTATGGGTCTGGACAAATGTGTAATGATACGAACCCATCATTATAGTCTCAGAGTATTTTCACTGCCTGAAAAATCCTCTGTGAGTTGCCTATTTAGCTCTCCTTCACTTATCCCTGGCAATCACAGATCTTTTTACTGTCCCCATAGTTTGGCTTTTTCCAGAATGTCATGTGTTTGGAAGCATGCAGTATGTAGCCTTTTAAATTGGCTTCTTTCACTTGTTGCATTTAAGGGTCCTCTGCATCTTTTCATGGCTTGTTTAGGTAATTTCTTTCTTTTTTTTTTTAATTTTTTTTTTTTAAGATTTTATTTATTTACTTGTGTGACAGAGAGATCACAAGTAGGCAGAGAGGCAGGCAGAGAGAGGAAGGGAAGCAGGCTCCCTGCTGAGCAGAGAGCCCCGAAGCAGGGCTCGATCACAGGACCCTGGGATCATGACCCGAGCCCAAGCAGAGGCTTTAACCCACTGAGCCACCCAGGTGCCCCTAGGTCATTTCTTTTTAGAGCTGAATAGTAATGCATTGTTTGAATGTACCACCATTTATCCATTCAGCCACTGAAAGGTATCTTGGTTGCTTCCAAGTTTTGGTAGTTATGAATAAAGCTCTGTAAATGTCTGTGTGCAGGTTTTTTTGTGAACATAAGTTTTCAACTCCTTTGGGTAAATACCAAGGAACATGATTGATGGGTCGTATGGTTAAAGTATATTTAGTTGTATAAAAAAACCACTAAACTGTCTTCCAAAGTGGCTGCATTATTTTATTCCTACCAGCAATGAATGAGAATTTCTATTTCCATGGCTCCACATCCTTGACGCATTTGGTGTTGCCAGTGTCCTGGATTTTGGCCATTCTAGTAAGCATGTAGTGGTATCTCATTGTTATTTACATTTGCATTTCCTTGATTACTTATTTTTGTGGGAGCACCTTCTTAAAAATATTTTTGGTCATCCTTGTGTCTTCTTCGATAATGTGTCTATTGAAATCTTTGGTCTATTTTTTAATTGGGTTTGTTTATTTTCTTATTGTTGAGTTTTAAGAGTTTTTTGTGTATTTTGGGTAACAGTCCTTTATCAACTGTGTTTTTTGTGAACATTTTCTCCGAGTCTGTGGCTTGTCTTCTCATTCTCTTGATATTGCCTTTTACAGGGCAGAGATTTTTAATTTAATGAAGTCCATTTATCATTTCTTTCATAGATCATGTGTTTAGTGTTATACCTAAAAAGTTATCATCATACCGAAGGTCAGCTATATTTTCTCTTATGTTATCTTCCGCGAATTTAATAGTTTTGCATTTTAAATTTAGGTCTGTGATACATTTTAAGTTAATTTTTGTAAAGGGTGTAAGGTCTATGTTACATTCATTTATTTGCTCAGTTTTCCTGTTGAAAAGACTCTCTTTGCTCCACTGTATCGTCTTTGCTCCTTTGTCAAAGATCAGTTGACTGTATTTATGTGTGTCTATTTCTGGATTTACTATTATGTTCTACTGATCAACTCATCTATTTTTTTTTTTTCTAATACCACACTATATTGATTACTGGAACTTTATAGTAAGCCTTGAAGTTGAGTAGTGTTAGTCCTCCAACTTTGTTCTCCTTCCATATTGTTTTGGCTATTCTGGGTCTTTTACCTCTCCCTATAATTTCAGAAGCAGTTTGTTTATATCCATAAAATAACCCGTTCTGCTTTTGAGTCTGTCTGTATTGAGTCTACAGATCAAATTAGGAAGAACTGACAACTTGACAATATTGAGTCTTCATGTCCATGAACATGGAATATCTCTTTATTTGTTCTTTGATTTCTTCCATCAAAGTTTCATAGTTTTCCTTATACAGATCTTGTGTTTATTTTGTTAATTTATACCTAAGTATTTCATTTTTGGGGGTGCCAATATAAATAGTATTGTGCTTTTACTTTTAATTCCACTTGATCATTGTTGGAATATAGGAAAGCAACTGACTTATACACTAAATTTGTATCTTAAAACCTTGTAATCACTTATTAGTTCCAGGATTTTTTTTGGTCAATTCTTCTGAACTTTCTACATAGGTAATCTTGTCCTATGTGAACAAAGGTTATTTTATGTTCCATCCCAATCTGTATACTTTTTTTTCTTGTCTTAATGTATTAGCAAGGATTTCCAGCATAATTTTGAAAAGGAGTGGTAAGAGAAGACATCCTTGCCTTGTTCCTGATCTTAGTGAGAAATCTTTGACTTTCTTACCATTAAATATGATGTTAGCTGCTAGGTTTTTGTAGATAGTCTATATCACGTTGAGAAAGTTCTCTATTCATATAGTTTACTGAGAGTTTTTATCTTGAATGGATACTAGATTTTGTCAAGTAGTTTTTCTGTATTTATTTATATCATCACGTGATCATTCTTCACTTTCTTTCTTTCTTTCTTTTTTTCTTCCTTTCTTTCTGGTTATTGATGTAATGGGCTACATTGACTGATTTTTCAGAAGTTTAATCAGCCTTGCATACCTGAGATAAATCCTGCTTGGCTGTGGTGTATTATTCTTTTGATACATTATTAGATTTGATTTGCTAATATTTTGTTGAGGATTTTTTCCCCGTATGTTCATGAAAGATATTGGTTGGGAGTTGTTTTCTTTTCTTGTTTACTATTTCATAATAAACATAGGGCTAGAGGAGAACTTTCTCAACTTCATATAGACTATCTTTGTTTAGTGTTGGTATGAAGACAAAGCTAGCATCATAGAAAGAGTTAGAAAGTATCCCCTCTGCTTCCATCCTCTGAAAGAGATTATAGAAAGTTGGTATAATTTATTCCTTAAAGATACAGTTTTCAAGATACATTCACCCTCTCCCCCCCTACTTATTTGATCATGAGAATCATCAGGAGCATGTGTTAAAAATTTAGGTTTCCAGAATGTACTCTAGCTACTGAGACAGATTCTCAGGGAAGTTGCTTGGTAATCGGCAATTTTTTTATTTAAAAAAATATGATATTAAAGGTGATTTTTAAGATCTGACAAATTTGAAAACAGTGCTTTAGAGAATGTTGCTTAAGAGCCAAAGTCATGGGCATAAGTTCTGTCTATGGAGGGAAATTACTCTGAGTGGATGCCTTGGCCCAAGGTGACCCTCTCACTTCACTGGTCCCCAACATAAACTACTGGTCCTAATAGGTTTATCCCCAAATTCATAGAACATTAATGAAAACCAAATCTGTTCCAAAATGCACCTTCTATTGGTTCTCATTGTTTTTGGAAGAACTGTGTTAAAATGTCTATCATTGTTACTATAATCACTCTTTATAGTCCCTATTTAGCTAGAAAGAGAAAGTTAAATTAACTTTACAAGCCTCATGAAAAACTTTATTTTAAGCCACCACCCGTGGCTAATTAACAGCATATGTTGTATGGAGTCCAGTGACTGCAGCCACAATAGATAACTTACGTAACAATGAAAAAGAGAGTCACTTTGAGGCGAATTTAATTTCTTTTCTTTTCTAGGGCTAAGAACAGAGGAGTAAGTGATGTTATCAACTGTGAGTACCTTCATTTGTTTTTGTATCTTTTTCCACTTTATAGCAAAAAGACTCTACCACCTGCAAAATCTCAATTTTTCTCTTTTTTTTAAAACTAGGAATATGAGTGTTATAAAAGGTATTGCTGCTGTCATGAAAATAGTATGGGGTCTTTGAAGTCAAAACTACACCTTATTCAAATTCCTGCTTGTGTTCTCATTTGCTGTGTGATTTGGGGCTTTTTATTTATCAGAATGGCAGTCTACTCGTGATTATAATTGTGGTACTAAAATATCCCTATATGGAGAATAAATAAGATAAACCCTGTGTTGTGGATTGCATTGTCCCCTAGTCTTCATTCTCTTCTACCATGTGGTCTTGCCATGTATAAGGGTAAGTGACATATACTTCCCACCCCTTGATTTGGGCTTTATCCTGTGGATCATTTTGGTGGATGGAATAAGGGCAGACATGGCAGTGTGGCAGTGTCAAACTGAGACCTTAAGAGATCTCGGAGCCTATTCTTTCATTCCTGAGACCTGTCATAAAAAGAATACGCCCTAGGAAGCCACTGTCCCTCAGCCTAGGATAATCCAGAATGAATATATGTGGGGAAGTCATAAAAAGTTCCAAACTATCTTGAATCAGGGATGGCCCAGCCAACTTGCAGACCCATTGGTAAGAAAAGTAAATAGTCATTAGTCACTGAGTTTGGGGTAGTTTGAAATGCAAGTTTATTGTAGTAGCAGAAGCTAATTTGTTATGTAATACTTCTGATGTAGTGGGCTCACAAAAGTATTAGATCTCCCTTTAAATATTTCATTTAGTATTGTTTGAATTTAAAATACAAAAGCAGGGGTGCCTGGGTGGCTCAGTGGGTTAAGGCCTCTGCCTTTGGCTCAGGTCATGATCCCAGGGTCCTGGGATTGAGCCCCGAGTTGGCTCTCTGCTCAGCAGGGAGCCTGCTTCCCTTCCTCCCTCTCTGCCTGCCTCTTTGCCTACTTGTGATCTCTGTCTGTCAAATAAATAAATAAAATCTTAAAAAAAATACAAAAGCATATGGTCTAAGTAAGTATCATCAATAAATGTTTCTCTAGTATTATAGGAATGCTGGTGAACAAAACATGAAAGTACATATGAATGCCCAGGTATTGGGAACATAGAGGAAATGGGTGGGATATTGGGGCTTTAAAAGGAGAATCTGGCATAGAATTGATAAGGAGACTATAGAGACAAATAAAAAAAGACAAAAGACAAATAAAAAAAATTTAAAGGAGGTAATGGAAGCAATTCTTTGAGCACTAGAAAATAAAACTCAGTTTGGAAAATTGTCCATCCAGATTTACTTACTTTGCTAAGGTGCCATGGCATCATAAAGAATTTAAAGACAGAAGTTTATCAGCTCCCCGGGAAACTAAGACCCACAGCCACGTAAGCTGACACTGTAATGGTGTAGTGCATAATAAGCCCAGTAACAAATGAGAAATACGTCCACAGTACCTATCCAGTGTCAAGCACAGAATGAATGTTCAGTACATTGTGGTTGCTTTTCTACTGGCTTGACCCAGAAATGTTGATGGTTTCTCCCCAGTCAGGGATAAAGTTCTGTTTCCCATCTGACTGTGGTTCATTAAAGGTAGGGCCAATATCTTCCTAATTTTTGTGTCCTGAAGCGCTCCATGTAAGAGACAAGCATGCATAGAAAGCACCTTTTTTCTTCAAAATAAAAGCTGAAAGGAAAGAGATAAAAGTTTCCGAAATACCTCCTGAATTAATCAGTGGCATTATTTACCCTGTAAGAAAGAGAATTTACTCTCTTAGGTGATCACTAACAGTGATTTATGCTTTCTTATAGCTTTGCTTTTGACACCTGAAACCCACCTGCTGGAAATTCCTGGCTCCTGATACTGTACTCCACCTTCTTGTCAAGGTAAAAGAAAAAAAAAATCCATTCATTATGGAGTAAAGTCCTTTAAAAAAACACAAGATTTATTTGCTTGATTGATATCCTTATTTTACCTAGACATAAAAGGAATTAATAAGTCTGTATTCTTCAGTCTTATGCACTTTTATAATAGAAGACAAAAACCTCAGGCTTTGCCTTAGGTAGGTCCTATAAGACACCTGACAGAACATTGATCACGATTTGCACAATACCCTTCGCTAACACCTTTAGTGAAAGACCTTAAGAGGAAGAATAAGGCACCATCCCTCCTCTCAAAGAGATTACAGTCTTGGAAAGGGATTGGAAAGATACACAAAGACCAAAACACAGGAATTGAGGTGAGGGCTATAAATGGCTTGCAAAGAGAGACAGCACTTTACATTCAAAGAAGGTCCCAGAGAAACCCTATACCTGCAGTCAAATAAAGCCAATAAAGCCAAAGAAATAAATGAATTTACCTAAAATTAGTGCTTAGCTTATCACTCAGAAACTTGGCCAGAGGTAAGTGTGAAAATTCAATCTTGAATATGTACTCTTCCAACAGGGGTTCTGAGAGTCTGCAGGGTAAATACAGAGGAGCATTCTCTGCATACTTTAGCAACGAAATACATATTAACCTGATGTGTTAATGAGTTCTTCAGAAGTTCTTCCCAGCATAGCTGCCATACTGGAGTTTAAAAGTACTGGAGTTTAAAAAGTACTGATCAGGTGGCAGGAAAAGAGTACAAGGGTTTCTGGAATTGTGGGTCTGTCAGCCTGAAGCCTGCTTATGTGTGAGGAATGAGCCCTGCCTGCATCTACACTGTGCTTAGATGGAAATGAAGATGTTTTAATATAAATACACTAAACACTTTCCCTGATTCCCTTTCAAATATCATTCATCTTCCTAAATTCAAATTGCTTATCTTTATCTTCTTCCTTTAGAATTTTTCACATGGGAGAATGACAAATAAAACCATATTTGAAGAACTATACCTATCATAGCCGAATAGATATTAAGCTTAGGACATAACAGATTTTTTATATATGTCAAAACTCATTTATTTTTCATACCCACAAAGCACAGAATAAAGAAATGGGAATATAAGAGATTAAGGTAAAAAAATATTCATAACCACATACAAGGCTGTGACTTTTTGTTCACTAAATTTAGTCATCTAGCAGTTCCTTTCTGCATGGATCTGACTTAGGTATAGAGGTGGCCTTAATGATAGTTATCTATTTCTTTAGAAACCAAAACAAAAAGAACAATGTCCCTCCGACTACACCTAAACAATGTATGCTGATCCCAGCCGATACAGGTTCACCAGATTTTCTAAAAACCAGCTGTTAATCATAATTTCATTACTTAAAATGAAATTACACAGAATTAAAGTAAATTATACCAAAAACAGAGGTAATAAATTCCCAAGCCACATTACTTTCTAAATATTCTGCTGACATCTTAAGGTCATTTATACCTTTGAGTGTGGTAATGCCATCTAACAGTGTGCTACTGCACATGTCTTTCCAACCCTGAATCAATGATGTCATGTTGGTAGGTGGAGGCCAGGCACAGTGAGAGTATTCATCTCATGGAAATCAGCAAATGCTATGATAAAGGTTTAATTCATTGTTTTGTTGATTGTCTAGACTTAAGGAAGGGAGGAAGAGAATATTAATAATGAAGACTAAAGTTAAAAGTATGTCATGTCTGGTGTTGAGGCTGAAAGAGGTTTCAACTTAAAGGTCAGCATCTGTACAAAAGTGAGAATTGGCTTAATTACACATCACATAGTACATCTAATGACATAAGGTTATTGAGAAAACGGTTTCTAGAACGGGATTTGATTCTATTTGTCCAACCATGGTTGAATTGCACTATAAGTTGGCTATGGATAAAAACTGGTGAAAATCAACGAAAGCATTCTGCAAGAACCAATTGGCTACATGGAATTTGTCATAAATATTTCATGTGCTCTTATTTTTTGTAAATTGTGTGCTACACATCTTTCATATCATTAAAACTTACAGTAAAATTATACACACATGCATATACACACATTTCTGCTTCCTGGGAGCTGCTCGTTAAACACTTACCAGCACACCAACTGCAAAAGATTATATGAAAGAAAAATAAAATTTCCTCCCACTCAAAATTTTGAATATTTGAATAAAATACTTCTTAACCAAGTCATTATTAAGCTGGGGAATTCTTTGGCTTTTTTGATATTGGGAAAAATAAGGCATAAGGGAAGGGGAAATCAGAGTGGATTAGAAACAGTATTTAAAGAGCACTGAACCAGTGACCCTTCAAGGTCGTGTTTAGTTCTTAACTAAGTGACACCAGTGGTTTAAGCGTGAGTGGATTATAAATTAGATTCAGTACAAGTTTTTTCCCCCCGAAGTACTTATTGTCTTTCTCATGAAACATGGTTTTATTTTAAAGGTTTTGAATTTTGAAACTCCCCCAGAGTTTGAGTCAAAGCTTTTAGGCTTAGGATGGGATTTGGAAGGATAAAGGTTTTCCTTTCATTCACTGGAAGGATGTGGGGAAAACTGACATTTGTGTTTCAGAGAAAAAAATAATTTTCGTCAAAGCCAAAACATGGTGTTAAGCAATAGACTAATTCTTTTAGGCAGGGCAATCAATAAAGAACTAAAGTAATACTGTTATTTCTTTATTAATTGTTGATAAGAGTAAGGTCTAATATCTGGCCTATTATTTGACATTGAACGAGAACATTGATTGAATGACCAGTCAACACAAACATGTCTATTAATTTGGGAGGCTATTCCTGACATGATTAAACTTTGAAAAGCACTTTTAATCTATGGTATTTTGGTGCTAGGGCAATAAGAGCAAAACTTATTTTTGCATTAATTTAATCCATTGATTATCCATTGCTGGATAATAAATCTTCCCAAAATGTAGTGGCTTAAAACAATGTTTCATTATGCCTTACAAGCCTGTGGCCTGCTACTATTGTCTGGCATCTCTCATGTTTTTTGGTCATCTGAGGGGTCAGACGGGCTGGGGTTGGAGGGCCTACTATGTCCTTACATATGTCTGGAATGGCTGAAGTCTGGGGCCATTCTATCCGTAGGATCTGTCATTATTCTGTAGTCCCATCTAAGTTAGTTTTCATAGTGCTGTGTTGGCCTCAAGACTTAAGGTGGAAGCTTCCAGGCTGTTTGCGGCAGAGGTTTGGAATCGGCAGGGCGTGACTTCCGCCACATTTTATTGGTCAAAGAAGCCATAAATCCAGTATAGCTATAAGGGAAGCAGGAACAGGATGGAAAGAGCTGCAAGGTTGTATAGCAAATGTTCAAAGGAAAGATTATGGTCACTTTCTGCAAGCAGTCAACCTCAGTCACATCCCCTGGAAAATCTGTACAGGTTGCTTGATAATATTATTTTATGTGACCTTCCATTCCTAGTTATATCTTAACGATTAAAGCAGCTATCCTAGTAGTGTTGCCTGAGAGCACATTAAGTAATCTAATTTGTAATCATAAAAAATATACAGCATATTAAGGATGAATTGTTCTGGCTAATAGACAAGATAAAGACCCAGTGGTCACCCTGATAATGTGTAAAATGCACATCTGTATTAATTTCAAGTCTCTGGCATTGCTGATCTGGTAAGGCTGGCTCTTAGTGATTCTGTAGCTGAGCATTCAACAGACTAGAATGTCTTTTCTGCCCAAACCGGTTAGATGTTTCTATGTTTGGAATGTGCCTACCATCACTTCCTTTTCTAAAAGCCAAATTCCCTGATCTTCTAAATAAGAGGAAAGTAAAATGCAGTGTCATTGCGTGGGCTTGCACATATTCTGAATATTTTCTTAAGAAAATTAAAAAAAAAACCCACAAAAAAACACAAAAGAGAAGTTTGGAAGTTGGTAAAGTTTTTTGTTTGTTTGTTTTTGTTTTTGCTTTTTAAGATTTTATTTGTTTATTTGACACAGAGAGAGAGATCACAAGTAGTCAGAGAGGCAGGTAGGTGTGGGGGGGAGCAGACTCCCTGCTGAGCAGAGAGCCCAATGTGGGGTTGGATCCCAGGACTTTGAGATCATGACCTGAGCTGAAAGCAGAGGCTTAACCCTCTGAGTCACCCAGGCATCCCTGGAAACTGGTAGAGTTTTGAGGCATGTGGTTCTGGTTAGAGTTGGCATGGAACTAACAGTCTTCCCCCCCCCTCCCCCCAGCAATAATAAATTCCGTTTGCTGATACTCCTTAAATCCTGAGTCCTGGATCCAGGAAGACCAAGACTGCTGATGCAGAAGGCTGTGTGCTTGTTATAAGGGGGAGAGGAGAGGACTGGCTTCTTTTCTTGGAGGGACAGAGGGGGAGAATTGGAAAAGGCAGAATCGGATTCAGCCATAGGGCCTTCTTGACTCTAACCTGAGGCGTGAAGGACATCTTAAAAACAGAAGTTTTGATGCTGCAGTTCACATAATTGTATGCAGGAAGTTGTTGTTGAAGGGCTCCAGAACATAGGTTTTTGGGCCAGGCAAACCTGCCTTGGAGGACTGGTTCTACCAGCTGTGGGCATTGGGGCAAGTTATTTAAGGATTTTTGTTCTAGGGATAATAAAAAATAATAATATTTACCTCAAAGGGTTACTTGAGGTTGAAGTGACACACTTAGCAATTTGTAAAGCAACTTGCTCCACTGAGATTTAAGGAGCTGGAAGCTACAGTTATTATTAGCTGTAATTAGATATTAAAATTAAAAAATAATATTTTAGAAATAAAAAGACCAAACATAGCCCCAAATGAAACTATTAAAATGGACTTAGGAGAGATTAGAGAGCATCATATTTTTGTAGGTTTTTCAAATTTGTATTCATATTGAGGATAAATGTATAATTTTCTAATTTATATTACTTAGTAGGATGAGGGTAACAAAAAGGAAAATATAAAATTATTGTACCTACTTCAAATTCTGAATATCTCAATTACCTACCTTGAAATGCGATTTTTGTGTTGGAGAGTCCTCTTCTATAAAGGGCATGCACAGGGTGGGGTGAGGGAGGGTTACACACAGCTTTTCACTCGATTTTAGATGCCATTCATCTCAGAGATTGTTCACTTCCTGTTCCCTTATTTAAAATACTCTCTCAGTTTTTCTTTAATTGTCTACTGTAGGATCCTCTTGCTGGTGCTTTTTCTTAAAGCATAAAGAGTTTTTTTCTATAATCCTCCCATCTCAACTCACTAAGTATTAGCTTGGTAGCATGGGAGCTTTCCAAGTGCTAATAAAATTCCTGAATTTTCTTCTATTGTAGCCCTATAATTTAAACAAAGTACATTTCTGACCAGGAAGTTTCTCTCTCCAAGATCTGTTTTATTCACATTTGAATTTTCTGGTCACTTTATTTCATGTAAAACGACATTACTACAACAGAGAAGGAAATCACAGCTTCGTAAAAGGTTTCTTTTTCAGAAATGGTTTATAAAAAAGTGCAGAAGTAGGCTTGGGTCTGAAATAGGGTGTTGAGTCAATATGGTTATTCCGTCTGAAATTATGGACCAGTTCCTCAGCCCTACCCCCAGTCTCTGGGCATCTATTCACATGAGCCAAAATGCATGCAGGAGAGGAATCTGCTGGGAGGAAATGCAGGGTTAATATTCCTTGGGGAGAAAGAGCGAGGTGAGGGAGGCAGTGTGGTGCCTGGCCAAGGAAGGTCAGCTGCTCCTTATTTAGAAATGTCTAGAGCAGAAGCTGAGAGCCACATTATCATGAAGGAATATTTAGTATTTGGGCAGGCATATGCTTGGAATTCATGTCCAAAGGTCCACACACAGCTGAGGATGTTATTACTCCCCTCAGTTCTGTGCTGAGATACGTGTGATTGTTTTAGCCACGTAGCACTGCATAACAAATCACCCCAAAATTGTGGCTTAAAGCAATGGTGGCATTTCTTGTACTCACTTTTTTTTGGCAATCTGGGCAGAGTTTGGCAGGGATAATTCAAGGCTGCTCAGCTACCTGTCAGCTGGAGCATCTCCAAAGCTGGGAGTTGGAATGGCCTTAAAAGTCTCTCTTTTCACACATCTAGCAACTGATGCTGGTTGTGGGCTGGCAGCCTGGGTAGGGCCACTGGTGGAAACACATGGGCTCTCCATGCGCCCTGTTCTTCCTCACAGCATGGTGGCTGGGTTCCAAGTACCCAGATCCCAATGAGCCAAGAGCCAGGAGGAAGCTATGTCCTTTCTATGATCTAGTCTTCGAAATCACATGGTTTCACTTCTGCCTTCCTCGGTTGTTTGAAACATCTGGAAGCCACCTAGGTTCAAGAATCTATTTCTTGATAGGGGAGTGGCAAAATCATTGAAGAGCACATGGGACCAGAAGTAATGCCATGACTGGTTTTGAAAAATGCAGTCTTTCCTAAAGACTCGTGGGTTTGCTGGAGTTCATTAGGGTTAAACAGTTTTAGAAGGGCTGAGGAGACATTAGGTTTCTCAGGAATCATCCAGGCACCAGTCCTGGTAGTGAAGTGTGTTGTTCTTCTGGCTTTTAGGCAGAAGATACCATGAAGGGTACCACAGGGGAACCACACAAGAACCCAGGAAAGGAATGATGCTAGTCTTATAACCAGCACCCCAGGAAACCCTGATGTATTTGAGGCAGTTATGCCTCAAATTAACTATGTAAATTTGTGTATCAGTTTGAATGTGAATTCTTCTGGACCATAGGCTGGTAAGGCCTAGAGCAGTGCAGGCTAATAATATCAGTCATTGAGTAACTTTCCTGCAGTATGGTTTTTTTTTTTTTTTTTTTTTTAAGATTTTATTTATTTGTCAGAGAGAGAGAGGGAGAGAGAGAGTGAGCACAGGCAGACAGAGTGGCAGGCAGAGGCAGAGGGAGAAGCAGGCTCCCTGCCGAGCAAGGAGCCCGATGTGGGACTCGATCCCAGGACGCTGGGATCATGACCTGAGCCGAAGGCAGCTGCTTAACCAACTGAGCCACCCAGGCGTCCCATCCTGCAGTATGGTTTTATACCAGAAATTTTGTTTCTCAGTATCATGGAATTATTTCCCTTCGCCCTGAATCCATCTTTATTTTATTTTATTTTATTTTATTTTATTTTATTTTATTTTATTTTATTTTTTTAAAGATTTATTTATTTATTTGACAGACAGAGATCACAAGTAGGCAGAGAGGCAGGCAGAGAGAGAGAGAGAGAGGAGGAAGCAGGCTCCCTGCTGAGCCGAGAGAAAGCCCGACTCAGGGCTCAATCCCAGGACCCTGAGATCATGACCTGAGCCGAAGGCAGAGGCTTTAACCCACTGAGCCACCTAGGCACTCCCTGAATCTATCTTTAAAGTGACTTCTTCATATTGAAACTAGAAAGTATTGGATCCTTTTAAAATCAACAAGTAATTGTCTTTGTTACCCTAATTTCATAGAAATTCATGGTAACTTGTTAAATTTCTTATCTGGACAACTGGCTTCTGTTACAACTGCATTCTTATCTTATCTCTGGTCCATTCATGTAGAAACTAGATGTTCTTTTAACTGATTCACTTCTCAAAAAAGATTTCAGGGAAGTTTGACTGAATTTATGCTGATACGACTTTTGGTATAAATTGACTTAACAGTACTTTCATTTCTGCTGAAATCCTCAAATGCTAAATCCACGTGATAATGTTCAAGGCTCTTGACTGATTACCATCATTGACCAAAGCAGAGTCATTGACAGATGTGGCAGTCAGATTCTATTTTCCTATCAACTCACCTTTTAGTTTCTCTTCCTTTGCATTTAATACGTTGTACTGAACAATGCCAGAACCAATACTAGACCCCTTGTGTCTAATTATTACCTTTGTTCTTGGCCACAGCTGTTCATGAAAATTGTTGCTATGACCTTTCTTGGCAACCCTTGACAGTATCCTACCCTTTACCGTCTGGTGACTTCTTCCCTCTCGTAATCTATTATAAGGGAACTTCTTGAAAAGCTTTTTGAAAAACTGAGCAAATTATACCTACTGGGTCACTTATATAGTATGCTACAAGTAGATCTTACTTAAAATAGGGGAATTTAATAGATTGGAGGCAATTTTTTTTTTTCTAAGCGCTGTTTCTTTGGTTCTGCAAACTTTTACTATAGGCATATTAGTCTGCCCCTAATTTAATTCTCAATCTATTTACCCAAAAAGGAAAATTAGTTTTGTTAAGATATGGTTTCTTGAAGTCCTTTGGAAGTTCTCATATTTTTATGATATATGCCATATTAATGGTGGATTTCAGGCACATCGGTTGTGTGTTTGGATAACAAAATATATTGTATGATCTACCAGACATAAACATTCATCATAAAGACTAGAAATACAGGTTTGAATATATTCCCATGTACTTGCTGGCCCGAGTCGGCTCAGCTTTAGTATGTTTAAGTTTACTAGGTGTGATGGTTAATTTTATGTGCTAGCTTAACTGGGCCACAGAGGGCCCACATATTTGATCCAACATTATTCTGAATGTTTTTGTGAGGATATTTCTGGGTGAGATTAACACTGAAGTAGGTAGACTGAGTAAGGCACTTAGCTCTCCCCAATGTGGGTGAGCTTCATCTAACCAGTTGAGAACCTGAACAGAATAAAAAGACTGACTTTCCTCTAAGCAACAGAAAATCTTTTCTGCCTGACTGCCTTTGAACTGGGGCATCGGCTTTTTCCTGCTTTCGGACTTGAATTGGAACCCCATCTCTTCCTGGGCCTCCAGCCTGCTGACCTTGGCACTAGAACCCCGCCATCATCTCTCTGGGTTCCAGGCCTTTGGAGGCAGACTGGAACCACACTATCAGCTCTCCTGAGTATCCTGCTTGCTGACTCACTTGGCACATCTTGGGGCTTACTGGACTCCATAATCATGTGGGCCAATTTCTTATAATAAATTAAAGGACATGATGTGTATATATACCCTATTGGTTCCGTTTTCCTGGGGAACCCTGACTTATTAGTGGCACTAACACACTAGGGGAACTCAGAGTTGGAACCACAGCTACAAACAAATCCTTATTCATTCTTCAAAGCAATGTCTTGAAATATATTCAGTTTAAGAGGTAACAAAACAGGCTGAAGGAGATTGAAAGGATCTTGCAATGTAATAGCAAGAGTGAAGGATGGGCTCAGGGTATGATGGAGGAAAATTTAAAAACCATGTGAGTTCTCCCCACACAGATGGCATTGATAAGGAGAGAAAGTAGGGGAAGTTGGTCCCGTCCATGTTGACAGTCTCCATCCTGTCTCACCTGCAGACAGGAGAGGCAATCACATGGGCTCTGCCAGGACTGGGATGGCACAGTGAGGAATGCAACATGGACCAGATCTGCTTGAATCTGAACGAGATCAGGTAACCCATGCCTGACATGCTACTTGCTGTCCCTGTGCCTTTTCAAGTGATGAGCGAGATGATACTCAATCCAACGTTGCAACAGAGAAAAAGATTCAAAGCAGGACGTCCAGAGAGCATTATCCAGAGAACCACAGGGAACACTAGGCTTTTATGCAGTTAAGTGCAATGATTAAGCATGCCCCCAGCTTCCTCAGGGTATCTCCCATTAATACAAAGGAAGGAGGAGTGGTAGGCCATGTCTATTGACCAGGAAAGGGGCTCAGGGGCCATGGTCTCTCTGCCATGACTTGTTCAGGGTCTACAGGAAATAAGACCATGCCTGGAAGCAAAAGAGATGAAGTATAACCAGAACAAAAGACTAAGCAGCTAAGTCAGTAGACTAAGTCAATCACAGGAAGAACTGGTAAAAGTGAGGTACTCGGATCTATTCGATTCTCTATGTCCCTCCGTGCCACCATGGTGGGGGGCACTGGGTTAAACCATGCCTGGGGTCCTCTGGCTTCACCTGCTCCAGCTCCTCCCTGCGGGGCCATAGAGGGTCCCTGCTGCCATTTCTCTGAAGCTGCCTGCTGGGAGCGAGAGCTTCCACTGCACCCTGCAACAGGGGTTAGGATTATGTTCTATTACTAAGCGTAGGGTCTGGTGATGCTGAGTCCCTGGGTTGCCAGATCTGTCCCAGACACCTCCCTTCTCCATGATTCCCTTCCTTGGGTACTTCTATCTCTTTCTTTCTCTTTTCCTCTTTCTTCTCTCCTTTCCTTTGTAATTCACGTTGAAAAATTAGCCTTAGCTCTTTCCCTTCAGTTCTTACCTTACTTAACAGGTGTGGCATGGCTAAGATCTGGCCCTCACAGTAGCTTAGGTCTCCATTTCATTTTCCATTATGTCCCCCATTAGGATTGGGTACATTTTATTTCCATCTGACCTACCCCTTGGTTGATTCTGAGCCGGAGGCACTGGTCTGAGCTGAGGTCTCAGGAGCTGGCCCTAGAGGAGGAAAGGGATGGGAGTCATCCCGGGCAGGAGCTGAAGGGAAGAGGATCTATTATCTGGAGAGTTAGGGCTGAATTGGAAACCAGAGTAGGTTGAAGCTATGAAGTCAAGAGCTTGGCAGTCACTTGAAGCAGGACAGGTTTGATAGTCAGAACCTGGCTAGATGTGCTGAAACTCAGTGTACTGGAGGCTGAAGGCCTTGTGGAGAGTAGCAGAGGGTCCCACCTTCTGCTGTGGGTGAGCAGTGAAAACGCCTGAGGACCGTGCAAGTTCAGTCTGAGCCTCACCTTGTTCTGGCTGTGTGACCTGTGTGAACTAAATTATGTATTTCCTCTGAGTTTCCATTTCTTTATAAACTGACCATCCTTGCTCACAGTCCACTGTGAGGATTACAGACAGAGATTGTGGAGTTACTAACAGACGTGGCATGCGTAAGTGCTCATTACACAGTCACGGTCACTTAACAGCATGGCCTTGGGGAACTCATTTCACATTTCCGAGCTTCCGTGTCTCCTCCAGTGAAGGAAGCGGTCAGGTTAGATGATCTCTAAGTCCCTATCCATCCCAAGCATCCTAGCCTCTATCCTAAACTCTCACTTGACAAAGGAGTCCTGCTTCCCAAGGCTATCTTACAGCCACCCGAAGACTCAGGCCCAAACTCACAAATTAGATTAAATCCCATTATTTTTAAAAACCGCTTTTGAAACATTAAAGCCCACATATATGTTTAAATAACCTTGTCAAATTTGCTCTCCCTGCAGAGGGCTTTTCATTATTCTTTTTCATTAAAATAAAAATCCCTCTGGTTGACTTTCTAAATGTGTTTTCGTTAGACCTTCAGCCTGTTGTTAACCATTTTCAACCTAATATTAAACTCTGTCCTCCGAAATCTGAATGCTCTGCTACCCCCTGAGAAGTCACCCACGATGATGATAGACTGGGCACTTAATATGCTAAATAATAATAATACAAAATCTAAATGTGTAGTGATCACTGGCTGCCCAACAGGGGTCTGTCACTCACTTCCTTTATCAGTAATTTTCACTATAAAATTCTTCAGCGAAAGGGGAGGGGAACAACCCTGCACAGAAAATGTCTCTAGGCTACAGGCTGTGGTAAATAGAGTATCTAATATCTAGAAAATGAATATGCAGCCTCCAGAGAAATGTATGTGGGGAGGGGAAATGGATTCTCAGATTAGGAAGTTCAATACCAAGGCAGAAAAGGAACTATTTTGCAAGAGAAAAGATCCGATGTAGTCAATTTCCCTTCTACTGATAAACTGCCTTTGGTATCGGTTTCCTCTTCTTTCTTTCAAAAGCTTAAGTCAAAGGTTTCTTGTTTCCTTATGTTCCATAAACCAAGTCATTCAGATAAACAGCCCATTGCTGTATCCAAATGATTGAGTGATTTGCTTTGATCTATTATTTAGGCGGTAAACTTCAGCTTTCTTGCCCTCATAATGTATAAACCCGAATGTAACCACGGTTGCCAAAGTAGATAACGTGAAGTTGTCGATTTAAAAGAGGCATTTCCTTTTCCTCAAGAAGTCTAGTATGGTATATGTACACTTCCCATGTCATTCAGGCAACTGGGCTTGTTGCAAAGCCAGTCCACGCTCAGGGGCTCTTTTTGCCAGAAAACAGTGATTTATCACGCTTTGGAATTGTAAGATACATGGGACACTATTGTGCTATTCCTGTCTGTTATGATACGCTCCTGTTCCTGAATTAAGATTTTTTTTCTTTTCCTTTCTTTTTTTTCTTTGAGTGTGGCTTATGGAATCAGTACTTTATAGTACAACGTTTAGGTACATTATCAGCTTCACCACAAAGTTCTTTCCTTTTTTGGCTCAGCTACACTGAGAGATATTTCTGCCTAGGTTGTGTTTTTGTTTTGTTTTGTTTCTCCTAATTCATTTGAACCAATTGGGCTTGTAAATTAGAATTCCCTTGGAACCTATTAAATCCGCATCAGTCCATATGATCAGAGCCAGGAGAACCATCCATGAGAATGATATAGGCCACCATGACTACTTTTACTTTAATCTTTGTGAAATCACAATTCCCTATCCATTTGGCTTTAGGGAAAAAAAAAAAATCAATTTTTTCCCCAAATCCCATGCAAACAAGAGTTTAAATTCTTCAAATGATTCTATAAAGTGAAAAATATTATGACTATTGGCTTTTCATTGAAATGCATTATTTTATCATCCACTCTTTCTCTCTCATCTCTTCTTCCCCTTTATGTACTTGCATATATGGACAGATGCACCATACCCTAGTCTATGCTCTCCATTAGTTCTGGGTGTGGAAGGGATCTCGTAAGACATTAATTCCAAAGCATTCAGATCTTTTATGGGCATTTCTCCTCTCGTCACTGCCTGGGTAGCTTTTAAGATTCTAGGCACAGAAAGAGAGCAATCAATCTTATTAGATTAGCTCTTCATTAAGCAATGTCCTACCGTACATTACTCAAGCTCTATCATCTGGCTTTAGATACAACTGATCATCTACTCTGAATTATCTTTCCTTGTGGTTCTTAAGTAATTTACTCTACCATGTCCTTCCTTCCCACTCCAGACTCCATGTAGCAACTTTTCTTGTAAGTTTTACCTGGTTTCCTAAATATATCTGTTATTCTAGAGCAGCAAGAGTTTAGGTCAGAATAAGACTGACATTTCTCTCCTACATTATTTTACCTGGAAAGGACTTTGGAGAACAGTGACTTTTGGCCTCCTTTTGAGAGCTAGGGGTTTGATAATAATTAACTTCCTTGATAAACAGAAATTAGTGAGGAATTTGAAGGCCATGGTACGCGTTGTGTAAACTGGCCAGTAGCCTGGTCACTTGTTCTTTTATGAAAAGAAAGGAATGATTACATTGTATTCTGATCTTGTCTATTGCGAAAGGATTCCTGGTTTAGAATTGAGTCGGAAGGATCTAGCGCGGCACAAATGAAACTGGGTGTTTGTGGTGGCGTGTGAGTTTTCTTAGTCTTTGGCTCCTAGGAGCGGAATTATATGACTTTGCCAATAAAGAGGTAGCTGGTATTTAAGGGCAGTATCACTACCATAAAAACTAACGAGTGTTCAGATTTTTAGATTATGGGTAACTCCTGCGACTGACGAAATCCAACCTAGCTTAATTGCTTTCAAAGTTCATTGCAAAGTGCTTTGGGATTTGCCTTGTCTGTCTTCTTACTGGCAGGGATCACCCTTCTGGCTGCCTGATCCTTAACTCTCTGAACAGCTTCTTCTCCAGTAAAATGGAAATATGTATAGGTTCTGGCCATGAGGCTGTGTTAGGATTAAATGAGGTCATACAGGTGGATTTGGTGAGATGACATAAGATATCTGTTTTGGACAGCGCCTGGTGTATAGCGAGCCCCGGATACACGTTGGCTGTCAAGCCAGCCTCATCCTTACCACCACCATCGTCATCTGAGTCATTTAGGTCCTGAGGAGTTAATTTTGGAAAGAAATTGCTCCTCTAAACTTTAGTAATTCAAGGGTGGGAGACTTGCTGGGAGTTGTACTTTTATTTAGCTCCCTACCATCAGTGTGGTCCATCGGATAATGTGCTCACAGCCGAAGCCATTCTTGAACCCTCCTTCTAGGTGGAAAACTGTCTTCCTTCACCTGTTTCCCCAATTTTATTTTCTATTGACTTGCAGAAGGTAGCATAATGGCAGAGCCTTTCCTGATCCTTTTGGCCCCAATGTTCACCTTCTAAACTGTTAGAGCATTCTTGGGTATTTTTATTTTCACCCAATCCAAATTTCCTAATTGTGCAGTTTGTGTAAGAGCTCACAGAGCACTGCCTAGTGCAAAAGTGCTTTCGATGGCAGCACCTGTTCTTGTTCTTGACCACCCTGTGATGTTTTCAATGCTCTGTTCAGGAACCATTCAGTGCACGCTGTGAGGTTTATCAGATCACAGGACATAGTCTTCTGCTGGTAGTAAATACAATGCCTTTGAATGGTAGAGCAGGGATGGGATATGTCTAGCTCTTGCCACAAGAAGTCACATTTCCTAGTGACACCATGGTATTTTACCCTCCACTAACTTAGTACAGAAGAGGAGGTTACATTTACCGATATCTACTATATACAAGTCCCTTTAATAAATGCTAATATCCATTGGGTGTTTTATATATGTCTTACATGATCTAACTTATTGAATTCTGAGATACAAAGTCTGTGAGGTAACTACTCTTCTTTCTGTTTCACAGAAGAGGATCTTGAAACATAGAAAAGTTACAGAACTTTCTTCTGTTCCCCCAGCTAGGAAATGGGCCTTGAAGCCAGAAAATCCAGCTCTTCCCAGCATGCTGGTTAATTCCCACAGCAAGCCATTGTGTGGATGTCACTTTCTTAGAGAGGAGGAATTAGAACTCAGGGACATGAAGTAACTTGCACTTGCCTTCTACCCTCTGCCATATGGAAGAAAGGAGGTAAGTGTCATGTCACACACATTAGTGGCCAATTCTTTACTGGTTAGAAGGAAGTCAAAAGCAGGTATGGATGGGGTTATGCCTGCCTATGGTTGTTTGCCAGAATCCTGCATGTTGTCCCAGGGAAGCAGGTCCATGAAGATGCCCAGGAAAGCTGAGGGAAGTGTGAGGAGCCAGGGAGGTCTCTGTCTGGAAGCACATTTGAAAAATATGTTTGCAATCCTTCTAGCGCACCTGCTGGCTGACTCAAAAGATGGGCTGAGTTTGTTCTCAGAGACTGTAATCCCTCCTGGGCCCATCTCCAACACGCTGGCAGGAGAGGCAGGGTTAGCCTTCCCCCCATTCTAAGGGGAGCCGGCTGAGGAAGATTTCTCGGCAGATGGTTCTGTCAGACCAACACAAAGGTAGGAGAAGGGTGTTGGGGAAGAGAACCAAAGCAGGGGAAGAAGAAAGAGAGAAAGGACAGGAAATAAAAGAGAATTAAGGAAAATAGGGTAAAGGCAAGAAGCCCAGCACTGGAGAGGAGAGTGAGCCTACGAGGGACCCCAGGGTCTCCTGTTTTCCTGCTTCTGGGGAAAAAGCAGATTTCTTCCCCTCGGAGCTCAGAATTCTACACCAGTCCCCCCCCAAAAAATCATTTGGAAAATTAAATTATGTCTGAGGAATAAGCACCCCACCCCTAAAGGCCCTGGAGGTCAGAATAATCAGGATTTAAATTAATTGCTTAATGGAAGAAGAAAAAAACATTTCTGAGAACAATGCTGATAATGTGCTAAAACTAGGGTATGTCTGTAACTCTTTGAAATGAATCGAATTGCTGGTTACAAGAATTAATGCTTATAGAGAAATTGTGATGGAAATCCCCAAAGTTAAGTATTAATTCCTTAAAGCAATTGGTAATTAGTGAAGAATTGTGCACTTACAGTCAGTATTACATTCAGCACTTAATTATACACTGTCTCCAATTGTTTCCAGTCGTTGCATGTATGTTACTCTTGTCTCCCCGAACCTGATCATGAACTCGGTGCAAGCCGTGCCCTGCCGGGATTCCTTCTTTCACTGGTGTGTCTCAACATCCCGGCACAGCCCTAAACATACACAAATACTCAGAAGTGGATGGATGCTGATTGGGCTAAATCTTGGAGCTTAGAGAAAGGTGGCCTTTTGAAAGAAAATGTATTTAGTTATCCCAGCATGCTCAGAACTGGGCATATTCCTCAGGAAAGCCAAAGAAGTAAACACATTAGATAGCTTGAGATTGCATGTGTTGAATGAAATAGAGGATTTGAAAGCAGCCATCTTAGTGGAGTGAAAAGAAATTGTAGACCACTCGAGATCAGGTGCTTGCTGTGGAGCAGCTGGATTAGGGTTTTGTTGATTTCACATTTTACAAAGACTGAAAATAGTCATTAGGCCTGGAAGGGGATCAAGAACAGAGGGCTCAGTGCTGCAAGGCTGCCTCATAATTTGGGGGTGGAGGGGACCTCTACACTTTCCAAAAGCTTTAGCTGCGATTTGTTTATTTAAAAAGCAACTGAAAAAGCATAAGAGTGCCACATTCCATTTGTGACCCAAAGAAGTATTTACTGGGGTGCCTGGGTGACTCAGTCAGTTGAGATCTGCCTTCAGCTCTGGTCATGGTCCTGGGGTCCTGGGATTGAGCCCCCCGTCAAGCTCCCTGCTTAGCAGGGAGCCTGCTTTTCCCTCTCCTCTCCACTCGTGCTCTCTCTCTAGCTCTCACTATCTCTATCTCTCTCTCTCAAATAAATAAACAAATAAAATCTTTTAAAAAATGAAGTATTTACCATTATGTTGACTAGGTTGAAATTGGTTTCTCCATGTGGTGGGCATAAATAGTCACTCTGCTCTTAGGAATATTCACTCGTATTTTCATATCTTTCTGAGTTAAGTCACATTTAAAAACATTTAATGTGTGTGTCTTAATGACAGCTCTTTTGGAAAGAATCTGAAGATTAGCCTACATTTCATATATGTGCACTTTCATTTTTTATGAAAAGGGGCACTGGTGATGGAAGGTTGGGAAAGTACAAACAACAGTATTTTAGAATAATTATAAGGTAACCAAGAGATGAGTGCAGATATTACTTTCCATCAGTTCCAGGTAATACTCTCACACTAAGGAAGGGACTTCTAGAACTCGCCCGTATCTATTCTCAAACCTCTTTCCCACTGCTCTTCATGTTACATGCTACATTTCAGTAACTTCAAATCGCTTGTGGCTCCCTGCATATGGCATGTTATTCTAGTTCTTTGCTTGGCCTAGAATGCTCTTCCTTCTTCCTACTTTTCTTGCTCTTACTTATGCTTTAAGTTTTCTCAGCAAACCTCCAGAATGGTCCTCTCCCTAACTACACAGATTGGATTGGTGCTCTATTGATTTATGGTGCTGAGGGTAGCCTAGCATGACTGTGTCATTGCCTTCCATATTATATGAAAACCCTGATTGTATGTCCCTCTGTTCCACTAACCAGCAAACCTACACCTATCTTTCTTCTCCTTCTTCTCTCCCTCTCACCCCCATCTCCCTCTTTTTCTTCCCTCCAACGACTAGCACAGTGCCTAGCAACACACAGAAGTACTCTATAAATTTTGGTAGTCATAGCTATTTTTGTTATCAAAGGGCTAAGAGCAGAATCTTTCTGTGCAGTCAAGGTAAAGAATATTTCACCTTAGGATTTTTCCAGATTGGGGAGGGTACAAGGTCCTTTAATTAGGGGTGTGTGTGTGTTTGTGTGTGTTATTTATCCAAGACAAATATATGTCTTGAATATTTTCCTCTAACAGGATTTCAGAGGAAATAGTGTTATTGGAATTTGGGGCTTTGTGGATGCTAGTATTCTCAAAAATTTGAAAATATTTTTATACTTGAAACATGGAGTTTTACATTAAGTACGATATTTTATACCTAGTGGAATATGGGGCTATTTAAATGCAAGAAGCTTAATAATGACTAAAGGATTCTTTTCAAATCTCCAAAATATAACACAGTTGTTAATTATTTCAGAAGAATAAATGAGTCAAGTAATGTGATATAGTAGAATGAGTCCTTGCTCAAGGATTGGGCACCATACATTTTCCTTTAATTGGCTCTGTGATTATTCCAAGCTGCCTAACTTCTCCAGTCCTTATTTGATTAAAACAAGAAAGATTACCAGAAAGGAATTTAAATTCCACCCTAAATGCCCTGCTGGTGTTATGATACTATATTAAAACATTTAAGATTATCTAGCACAAATGGACTATATGAATGAAAGGGAGGATGTACTGAAGGACAGATTAGAATAGAGTGTGCCTCATCAAGGAAAACTTCTGGAAAGAGGTGAGTTCCTAATTCAGTTTTGAAGGAAGAAGTAAGGAGAAGCCTTAAAAAATAGGATGTAAAGGGGAGCTGAAATGTCTCTATGGTTTTCATCCTCTCATGTATCTCTCACCTGTGGGAAATAGAGGAAGCAGAAAAGGACGCCTTAAGGCAGGCTCAGATGTGCAGACCTTATTCACTAAGGGTAGGTGGTAGAGAGGAAGCTCGGTCAACAGAAATGGATTTCCTGAGGAGGCAGGAGACTTATGATACTTTGGGGTTCTGTGTATAAGGGGAGCCTTATATCTTTTAGAGGAAAAAAAAGGTATATATCTGAATCCTCCTTATATAAAGCATTATTTCCCCAAATCTTTTCTTGGCCCTTCTTCCACCAATCCCCATCTGACCTAAGAGCTTTTCTCTGCTGTCTCTCCTTTGGTCTCTCCCACTCCTTGTTTTCTTCCCGTTTTCCTTGCTTTTGGGGGTGACTGGGATAAATACAGCAGAATGGGCTTAAAAATAAGTGTCCACTTACAAATGTAATTAGCTAAAAATGACTTTATCTTGTCTGTTCCTACATCTGTCATATTTCCTTTTATATTGTTAGTGACTTCAGTACAAACATTCAAACATATGAGGGGCTTTGATTTTAGGTGCTAGTAGCAGTAAAATGTGAGACATTGTTTTAGGTTGGGGGGGGGATAGAAATTTTTTTTTTTTCCCTCATTGACCTGATCCACAGGGGAGAAAAATATTATAGGGTCTTGGCCTTACTCTATTTCTTTCATGAAAGAAATTCAACATTTTTCTTTATGCCCTTCAATCCCTTTTTAAAATAAGAACCAAAGAACATAAGATGTTACTCAATAAAGACTGCACATTTTTAAAAATGTGCATAGTGGTATTTTTTTAAGGAAATCAGAGACAAAGGAGATAGAAAGAAACAATGTTAACATGGAGAGAGATATAGAGAGAGTTATCCATATACAGAAAGAGAGCAGTGGGAAGGCAGGTGTGACATCCTGGCAAGACTGTATGCTTTGTTTCCAAATCGATGTTTAGTTTTCATTCCAATTTGCTACTTTCTGCTGCGAGACAATTTACACAATCTATTCTAACATCATTTTTTATTTGTTTATTTATGAGGAAGGAAAATACATATTCTACCGGGTTACTAGTGAGATTAAAATGAAATATCCATCCTATAACTATGTATTGAATCCCTGTAATATGTCCTTGTTTCTGTTTCTAACCATTTGTTTTTGGTCCTTATCCCACTTGTAATCGATACCTTTTCTTATGGCTCCTGCCTTTCCCCATCTGTCATGTCTTGATTCTTATCTCATGAAAATGTAGGAGACCAGAATATGACTGGTGGGGACGAGAGCATGCCGCATAAAATATACCTTTTTGGCATAAGGAATATTTTGAGAAACAGCAGATGCAGGAGAGGCTCTGCAAACCGAGTAGACATTACCCTGGTGTAAGGCCATCTCCCATTCATAAGGATACCAAGAAGAGAAAGAGGACTGTAAATCACAAGACAACAATTTGGATGAACAGCCTTACTTTTGCTTGCCATACATTTTGCTGATCACCCTTTCATAACTGGCCTCCAAAGACTTTGATTTAGCTGAAGATGGAATTTTAGCCTGACTTCTTAGCCACTTCCTTGAAAGTCACTCATTTCCCTGAGGGTCTTGCATGTATATGTGAGATATACATGTTACTGTACTTCTGTTTGTTTTTCCCTTGTTAACTTGTCTAGATAGAGAGAGAGAAGAAGAGAGGGAGGTATTTTAAAAAAATGAACACACTCAAGGGCCTTCACAGAGAGGTAGAATTCCTGCACATAACGGAACAAGAAAAAACAGACATAGGAGACATGCTTTGTAGGTGATTACTGCATTTTTTAACACAAAGTTTTGGAAGTAATATTGCATTTTAACAAGTGCCATAATGACATCCTTTCCCTTCATACCGTGTATGGGTGTTGGGGTGGAGGGTATAGTATTTAGCCAGGGGCTGCTGACTTTCTATACTTGCCGGGGAGAGACAAGGGCAATACAGTAATGAAGACTGGGTATCATTTGATCCTTCAGTGGGTCCTTTATCTGACCTACTGTTTCACATACCTTCTCCAAATTAAATGTTGACATCTGGATGGGATTATTAATACAGCCAGAGTAGGTATGAGCCAATAAAAAGATCAGGAATCACTCTGCATTCCATTTATTTCTATCTTTCGATTTCTTGTAATATTTTCACAGTCTTTGAAGGCATTTTTATGGTAGAATGAATACCTGTGCAGAAATCAAAATAACAGAAATAAATGGAAGAACATCTGGCTGATTCAATCATGTTAAAATCTGAAGTCAAACCTGGCTTATTAATATTTATGACTTGAAAATATGTCCTTGGGTTTTGTCTAATGGTATCTAGCATGATATCTAATGATCAAAAGATTTGGCTTTTTAAAGTTATTTAAATATCGTGGCTTAAATTTTTTGTTATTTGAAAGTAGTAAACAAGTGCTTGAAAATTCAATCTATCACCTCTTACTTTTCCCTTTAGGATAATAACACATCATTTACATATTTGCTTACATTTACTTAGGGCTCAAGCGTGTGATTACAGTAAACTTATTAGAAATCAATGCTGTTTTACTCATGTTAATGTAATACCTTTAAAATTTAAGGTGGTAGTAAGTGAAGGTGATGTACCATGTAAGTCTAGAGATATGTGATTAGTTCCTTGGTAATTGAAGCTGTGGGTGTGAAAGTTTGTGTCTCTGCCACAACCTGCACTAGCTTAAGATGAGATCTAAAAACAAAGTTTAAAAATACACTTTTAAGAGAAGTATAAATAATAATTACAGTTATCTCTATTGAGTACTTACTTTTTGGCAGACAAAATCCTAAGGAGGTATGCATATTATCTATCTCATTTCCCACTCTCAGCACATCTTCAAACTAGCTATTTGTTTTTATCCCCGACGAAGAGGTGAAGAAACAGAAGCTCACTGACTTGACACAAAACACAAAGTTCTTGTAGTTACTGAGGGGAAAGGCCAGAATTAAAAATTGTATTTGTTTGATTCTAAAACTTTGAGACTTCTACGTATCAGGTTAATTGATGTTCTAATCACTTTAACTAGATAAAAGGGATTTAGTAACTTCCTTGGCATTTGTCCATTATTGAATTAAAAGTACTGTTTTAAGAAAAAAAAAAAAGTACTGGGGCGCCTGGGTGGCTCAGTGGTTTAAGCCTCTGCCTTCAGCTCAGGTCATGATCTCAGAGTCCTGGGATCGAGCCCTGCATCGGGCTCCCTGCTCAGCAAAGGAGCCTGCTTCCTCCTCTCACTCTCTGCTTGCCTCTCTGCTTACTTGTGATCTCTGTCTATCAAATAAATAAATAAAATCTTTTAAAAAAAAGTACTAAAAAAAAAAAAAAAGTCCCAATGTGGGGATGGATCCTAGGACTCCAGGATCATGACCTGAAGACAGATGCTTAACCAACTGAGCCTCCCAGGCGCCCTGTACCTCTTCTATATGAGGATAAATTGCTGCCACTTGGCAGGTTGGAATTTGCCTAGAATACCTGAAACTTTAGTGCAGAGAATCAATCATTGTGTCAAGATGTCTGTGACCATATCTCATGTAAAGTGTTGGGTGTGTGTTAAAGGTCTACCTCCAGTTTGCAGAACTACCCAGAGCACTGCCCTACTTGACTTGACTTTAGCTTGATCCCGTGGCTTGTCGGTCCGTTTCTGGCCTCTTACTATCCGACTAACCTGGGGATCTGGGACTATACATTGGATCACTGAGATAAGCAAGCCACACATTTTGTAGTTTTTGTTTTTACTTTATTTAAATTGTGCAGATTGAATAGGTGTATTGGTGAACAGAATTATGTGTACTATTAAAATTTTTTTCTCACTTCCTTATCTTTTTTATTTTATTTTATTTTTTGTTACTTACTTACCGAGAGGCAAAACAAAAAGTAAGTAAACAAGTAAGGTTGAACTCTCCTGAATTAAATGGTTACATAATAATAACAGATGCATATTTTTCAAATCTTGCCTCATCCAGACATACTATTTAAAAGTACTGCTTCATGTATTTTTCTGAGAAGTTTCATTCAAGGTTTCTAATTTCCTTTAACAAAGATAATGAGAAGAAAATCCATGGTTAAGTCTGTACCTTTGATCTATAGTTCAGATTAGTGCTCAACTAGTAAGAATCACTTATGTTGTTGCAAACAGTGTTGCAAATCTAACAAAATCCTGCAAAGACAAACCTCTAAAATGAAAAATACCAGTCTTGTTATTCAATTCTGCCTCACTGAGCTTAAAATAATGATTACACTTGAACTGTCACCTTTCATTCCATTTCCAATAGCTCCTGTCATATGTATCTTTATACATACAAATCTAAGGCCTCCTCTTTCTGTTTAGTGACAGAAACAAGCCTTGTACATTCTGCCTGGGCTCTGCAGCCCCGCACCCATAGGTTGATGGGACCAGAATTTTTATACAGGTGTTTTAGGTTTGTCAACCTGTTCCCAAGGTGAATTGGGTTATTTTTTCTGAAGCCATGTTTGCCAAATTAGCACATTTTATTTTCTCAGTTCCTGTGTTTCCTTGGCGGGGGGGGGGGGGGGGGACCCAAGGAATCCAGCATGAGGGGCTACATTTGTTATTTGCCTGGACTAAAATTCAAGTGGCCCCTTAAATCATGGGTTCCAATTCATAGAGGTCTGTATTCCCTTCCTTGTTCTTTGTTTTGTTCCCACAACAAATATTTATTGAACACCAGACTTGTTTGAAGCATATTACAGTAAATCTGTTTCTGATTAGTTAATTGACTTCTTTGAGGTTATTTAAATCCTGAAATATGGATCAGCTTACACACTCTCTTCTCTACAACCAGAAGTTTTGTTGACTATAGTTAAGTCTCTAAGTCTGTATCTTATTTCTATTAACATAGAATGCCCAGTGCAATAATCTTTACTCTATTGAACAATAATCTTACTTTAACAGATTTAGATTTTTCGTATTCAGTTGCTTAGCCTGTAGGAAAGGCATAACAGTGTAGTCTATTGAAAGGAAATGTGATGCGGGAAATGCAATGGGACTCCCGGGATCCTCTGTCCCCAGAGACATTTCTTTCCTCCACGTGGACCAACCCTCACCTCTAAAAACCGTTTCCCCCCTCACAGTCCTAGAGAAAAAGGCAACCCAGCAAAGGCATAGGTCCATCTGCCGCCACACCTGGGCTCCCTTTCCTGCTGACCAATTTACGTGCGCGGTAAAAATGCTTGTTTTTCCAAACCAAAAACAAACAAAAATAAAAACCAACCCCCCCACCCCCAACCAAACCATCAGCTTGAAAGAGTCGAGATTGAAAGAGTCGAGAGTAATAATAGTACACAGATTGAGGATCAGCTGTACATCAAAATGTCATCAGCACTTTATACCTTATCCCATTTAATCCCGACTCTGGGCAGGTTATTGTTGGTATCTTATCAATGAATTCACTGAAACCCAGAGAAGTTAAAAATTATAAAATGTGAATTGCCAGTATTATTCACGATTATGTTTTAAGCTTTTCCATGAAGCTAATTATCTTTTACTACCCCTTAGAAGTTTTGTGTGTTTGGCTTTTTCTTTTCTCCCAGTTATATTAAGTTTGAGGGTAGAGAGCATATTTCAGACTTTTTCATTTCCTCACATCACTCAGGTAATAATTTCTTTCAAACAATAATTATTAAATCAAATTATTGTATACAGTCACAAACATTTTCCTCTAATCAGCATTTTTGCCACTTAAATAGAGCAAATATTTACTGGATGCCATTGCTGATCGTTTCCCTAGGGATCAGGAACTTAGTTCAGGGTGATTCGCTCTCAGATGGACCCTGCAGAAGAAGGATTAGAAGAAGTAATCACTGTTCACTCCCTTACTTTACTCTTAACAGGAAAAGGTATTCATATTTCTTAATTTCTATAACCTGTTTTTCCAAGGCGACATGAGACAAACATGAATTTCCTTTTCAAATTTCCCTTTCAAATTTTAGAAGGGGGCATAGATGGAAGAAACATGTTTTTGAAGGTTAGTAAGTACATCACTGAGATGGGAATTAAAGGTAACAGCTGACCTAAAATTAAAAGGGCCTCTTAGCTCTATTTGCCTGAGCTCTTGCAGAGAGAACACTTCTGTTTTAATAGGCTTGGGACTTTAAGGACTCAGTTTAGACCATTACAACCTGAAGATCATAGCCCTATTATTACCAAGGAGGATTTAGGGCTATGGTTATAGATAAGTATGTCCTGCCGATGAGTTAGCTAACCACAGAAGTCTCAGATTCCACAATGTCACAGAATCCCCAAGTGCAGGTTGTCATAAGGACTCAGCACATACTTTTGAAATGATTTTTTAGTTTTTTCTCCATTGGAAGTTGTCCATATTGAGTCAATACCTTGGTTACCCTTTGTCTGTATGACTTCCGTTCCCAGCAGGCAGCCTGGAAAGAATGTTATTTTTATTTGGGGGGTTATGACATCATCAATTTGAGAAATCTGAAAATCGTACTAAAAAAAAGCAATGGTTTTCCTGACAAGACTCTGACTGTGGGGAACAAAAAAAGAAAGCCTTGACAAACACATACCCATGTCTCCATTCTCTTTCATTTTGTTTAAGAATTGACTATTGTTTCTACTCACCTCTTCCTTGATGAGTCAAAAGAATATGTATAGCTTTGGGCACAGAAAAAATAGCAAAGATTTTGCCTTTTCGAGGTTAGGTGTTTGTAGCAGGAGAAAAAATTGTGGGCATAATGTTAGAAACTTTGGGTTGAGAAAGTACATGAAGAACAGCACTCCTGTTTACCAAAACTCAACTCAGCACTCTTAGTTACTGAAGTCCAGCAAAAAAATCTTATGGGAGCATAAGTAAAAAGGGAAAAAAAGGGGTGGGGACAAAGGCAGCTCTGGGGATTAGAACTGGGGACTTGACCACTGTCAGGCTTCTCTCTTTGTTGCCATCTTTCCTCTCTGCTTTTCTCTGTTTGTGGGTCTCATATTCTCCTATAGAAAGTCAGACTTTCCCCATGAGTCAGAGAACAGAGTCACCAGCATAATTCCAGTTCAAATCCCATTTCCTCTAGCCCATAACCCCTTAAGCTGCTATTCTAAGTAATTTCATCTTCAATCATAAAATGCTTAGTAT
The DNA here is from genome assembly GCA_004024625.1 of Mellivora capensis. NCBI lineage: Eukaryota > Metazoa > Chordata > Mammalia > Carnivora > Mustelidae > Mellivora > Mellivora capensis. The sequence goes on from PISX010004237.1 coordinate 114,920, forward strand.
TGTCAATATATACATCTTTCTCTATAGTAAGATTATGAGTTCTATGAAGTTAGAGCCTCTCCCTTATGGTACTTTAATTCTTTTTTTGCCTTCTATTGCCTACAGTATAGAAGTAGATGCTCAACACAATGTTTTATAATCCAAATCAATAGATTCATTTCCCCATTTCAATAGATATTTAAATTTGCACAACACTTCTAACTTGTAAAGAGCTCTCATATATATTTTTAATCAACACTGATCTCCTTTTCATTCTACCTAGTGGCCTTACTTCATTACCCTAAAGTATGTCCACATGGGAGGGGAAGTAAAGTATGTGGGGGAGGGTAGCCTTTGTGAGGTGAGTTTATTGTGAATAAGAAAAGACTCTTGGGATGGAAAGCTGGGATGGAGTTTCCCATAGATCTAAACCCCAAGGGGCATATGGAAGCTAACAGTTCAAATTCTACCACCACTACACTTGTGAACATAACATAAGGTACAGAGTTGTTGAATCACTATGTTGTACACCTGAAACATTGTGTGTCAACTATACTCAAATATAAATACATAAATAAAATCCTACTGTCTATTAAAAAAAAATAGGCTGCTTACCTGTTATTGCTGAGAATCACATCAGGCAAATGTGAGTAAATTGTGCTACAGAATGTGGTTGAAGAGATTTTGCTCATGATAAGTCAGTTATGATTAAAGGCTGTGAAAACTCAGAATGAATATAATGTTTGCTGGCATCGATCTAGCCCCATTATTTAATGAAGATTCAAACTGTGCTACAGTGACTCTTGCCTTCTCATCAGAAAGCCTCCTCCACCCATACCACTCAGAACACCTTACTCTCTGTGCTCAGGCGCTGAGGACCTTGGTCATGACCTTGGCCAGGTTACTTAACTTCTCTGGGTCTCAGTTTACACCTCTGTAAAGTGAGGGGCTTGTTGAAAAGGTGCTGTTCACACATTTTCAGGCACAGAACATACCATCTCAGCTTATAACTGTAACTGCCAAGTGAGACAATTGTCAATATTTTCATTATTTCATAGATGGAAAGAATGATAACCAAATTGAACAAAGTTGACTATTTAAATAAGGTAACACAGCTAGAAGAGGTGGGCTGAATAGTCCAATTCTGAGTTTTTAGCTCAAATACTTTCCCTTTATTTGCACCTCAAACTGCTTCGCTATCTGTAGTGGAAAAGCCAGTGGGGATAACACAGTACCTTTTTGAAAACCCAAAATAATACAAATCCAAATATCTCATCTTATCAAGTTCAAAATAACTTACATTAGTATTTTCACTAATTCGCTCATGTAGGATCTGTTTTCATCTTCTCTATGCCAAGGATGATGGTAATAAAAAAAAGAGACTTACTTTTGTATGATGTTCTTTATAGGCGACAAAGGCAAATTGATAATATCAAAACTCCTGAAGGGTGAGAATTTAGAATTTCTCTTGTTCTTTCCATCTATTTCATTTTTTAGGTTCACGTCAAGTCAGTACACACACGTATCTAAAAATAAAACTTACTGGTCCCATTACATTATCGCATATGATGATAGCAGAATAAAGCCAGAGCCGATGTTTTCTTATTAGCTGCCAGCCTTGCCAGTTAAGTTGTAGCTGTGGATGGATCTGGCTACAGAATTACATTCTTGGCAGTACCTTTGAACTTTAAAGGGAATGTCAAACCACCTGTCAATAATCCAGAAATAGAGGATCAGTCATGTACTAAATATTTTAGTGGAAACGAGTGCAAATAAATACACTTTAAAATCTCCATAAACAAGGAAACAATTTGGTGAAATTTGGCTTGTTTTTGCAGAGGGATTTCTTGACATATAACATACTTCATAACAATGTATATCAATTTCAAAAACTACCCTGCTTCAGGACGTCATTTTACAGCTTTTGTCTCAGGAATTGGAGAATATTCCCGGCAAAGATGTTACACACCTCTTACAAAAATATTTTTCGAGAGTGAAAATAATACATATTACTGTTGTTTGTTACATGTTTCCTTTTACTGTCATTTTCATATTATCTGTATTGTACTTGATCATAAATACAGAAAAGTGCACTGAGCACTGCACAGTAGTAATTAACACAAAGAAATCACTTTGTAACCATCACCCACGTCAAGAAAAATAACATTGGTAGGGCACAGAACCTCATTTGAGTCCCCCTCCAGACAACACACCCTCCCTTCTTTTTGCAGACAATCATATCCCGACTTCTGAGAGAATGGTTTAGTTTTGCTTCTTTTTGGAGTTATACAGCATACACTATTTGATGTCTGATTGATTTTTTTTTGTTCAACACCATGAGACTTGTCCTTATGGCTGAATGTGATTATATTTCATTTATGTTTATTTCAGTAATAGTATTTCATTTCATGAACATATCACAGTTCATCTGTACATTTATTGCTGATGAGCGTCGCGGATGCTTTGATTCGGGGACTATTATAAAAAATACTATGGACTCCTGCTTGGAACCAAGCTGGGATAACAGGATGGGATAAATCATTCCTCCTGAAATAACAACAAAACTGGACCAGGTATGTAACTGTTTTCAAGACTTTGGGCATAGGTAAGGAAGGACCGTGATCATGATTCCTGTAAGATAGGAAACATACAAGGGAGCCCTATGATTTTCCTTGAGAGTTTCCAGGCCATGATGCAGGAGGGGGAGCTCAGGTAGCTTCCCTGAGTTTGTAAGAGTGAGCATGGGACAGGAGAGAGAGTTGCCTAGAGAGAACTCTGGGAATCTTGAAGGTTCCTTTTGAGTAAACAGAAGAATACTGATCAGCACATGCATAAAGTAAGCTACCTGAGGCAGGAGGAAAAATCATCTGAGTATATTAGAAGGATCAACACCTGGTAGTCACATGGGGAGTCCTGCCTGACTGGAATATTCGACTGGAAAATCTGATGATTCCCAGGGTACTGGGGTAGAGTACTTTGCTTTGGTCCCACCTAACACACCTTAAAGCAATTCCATAGTTTGCAGGACACAGTGCAAGATGGAAATGCCAGGTCCCATGTTCAAAATCATTAAGACTTTCAAACTGCTGTGTGTAGAATGTTAACCCAAGCCTAGGGCTTCTGTAAACTCTTGGGGCCCTGCGTACTTAATCAGGTCACATGCCCATGAAGCAGCCCTGCTTAAAAAGCAAGTCCAGAGGGGCACCTGGGTGGCTCAGTGGGTTATGCCTCTGCCCTCAGCTCAGGTCATGATCTCGGGGTCCTGGGATCGAGTCCTGGGATTGAGTCCCGAATTGGTGGGGGGGGGGCTCTGCTCAGCAGGGAGCCTGCTTCCCCACCCCCCCTCTCTCTGCCTGCCTCCCTGCCTACTTGTGATCTCTGTCCATCAAACAAATGAATAAAATCTTCAAAAAAAAATAAATAAAAGCAAGCCCAGAAAGGATCAGACTCTTCCCAGGTATCTTAACTTTATCTCTCAAGCCCTTATAGATCATGGCTACTGTCTGTTTTTTTTTTTTTTTTCTTTCATAGGATTCTGATTCTTTGTAGGCATGATTATTTTTGATTGCATGCTGGATAGTATGTGTAAGAAACTGTAGAAATAATCTGTAAACTAGAATAATGATATTTACATCCGTAGAGGATATACATTTTTTTTGGCAATCTGTTTGGGACAAAAAAAGCTAAAATTCCCTTAACCTATTTTCAGAGGTTGAGTTAATTCAGGGATGTAACTAAAGTTACAGTGACGGCTGATCCACTTCTGGTTCATTCCTACTTAATGGGTAGTCCTTCATTGTCCCAACCTGAAGCTTGCAGCTTTTTAAGAGATCTTTACTTGTGCAGGCCTTGGAGTCCAATCTTTTATTTTTATTTTTGTCCCTTTGGTCCCATTAGTTCTGATCAGCTTATTAGCCTTTAGCTCTTTCTCCTTGAATTAACAGTTGCCCCAGGGAAAACTCGGCCCCTCAGCGCTACCCAAGGATGATTTTAGAAATCAGCATAGTTGGATTTAAGTGATAGCTTAAGTTTTAAAAAGAAATTTCATTGTTTCCACTGTGTTAGATGCCTTACGAATCTCATTTTAATATGTTATTTAATGTTTAATATGTAAGGTTAATGTTTTTTAACAACTCTATCAGGAAGGGAGTAGTATCCCCATTTTGGTGAGCTGGAATGCCTTTCTGGGGTAGGTTAAATAAGGTACCTGAGGGGGCGCCTGTGTGGCTCAGTGGGTTTAAAGCCTCTGCCTTTGGCTCAGGTCATGATCTCAGGGTCCTGGGATCAAGCCCCACATTGGGCTCTCTGCTCAGCAGGGAGCCCGCTTCCCTCTCTCTCTCTCTGCCTGCCTCTCTGCCTACTTGTGATTTCTGTCTGTCAAATAAATAAATAAAATCTAAAAAAAAAAAAATAATGTACCTGATGCCACACAGTTGGAAAGTGGTGGGGCTGCTATCTAACCTCGGTCTTGCTAACTTCAAAGCCTGTCCTCTTTAAACTACATTCTCTCCTTTAACATAATGTAGATTGCAGATTTTTGCAAGTAATATTTATAGTGTTAGGAGACTGCTAGAACTAAATTTAAAAAGTACATTTAAATGAATAAAATAGCCGACAGGGTCAATTACGGTCTTTTATGACGACACACTATTTAAGGACTGTTTTAAAATCTATTCCAGTTGGTTGATTAGACGATGAAGATTTCTGCCCCTGTATGGGGAAGAACCTTTTGCAAATACCTTGTCAGTGATACACGTGGACATATACGTGTGTGCACATGCATGTGTGTGTCTGGTGGAGATCAGAAAATAGGCAGGTGCCTTGGAATCATTTTAGTCCATCTTTTTGCACTTAACCCCCTTTATTGGGTTGATCTACTCACTGGAAATGGTAATAACCTGGCGATGCATTACACCTTTATGCTGTATTTGAATGGCTTTGAAGGTTTTACTAAATCCTCCAGAGCTGTGGTTTTATCATAAATTCTGACATGAAATCCAGTAGGATCCTACCCCCAAAACTTGGCTCTGCAATATTTATCATTTATACATGTAAGCATATATAGCCAGGCTGGTTCCCTTTTACTTCACAGCCAATATTAGCATGTTACCACAATCAGAAGGAAAAAAGAAAGTCCAATTTTTAAAAGCACTGAAGGTGTTTCAGTTTACCAATGCAGTTGTACCACTCATCGCCCTGAAAACATTTCTAAAATTTCACCGTAAGCATCTCTTTCTTTCCCAATTTCCATTCCATAGAACAGATACGGAAAGCCTTGTCTTTCTTATCTTTCCCTCCCAGCCCCTCCCCCCGCTGCTGGGTCTTTGGTGTCTAAAGCTGAGGTCATCACTGGAGGACGTGGGGCTGAGAACAGCCCGGGTATTCAGAGTTTGGCCTTCACAGAGTGTTGAAAAATTTGAATGAGTTGCCAACCTCTGAAAGTCAGAATATGTCATGTTAAAATCCGGATATCTCTGCTTCCCTTGGCAAACCAGAAAATCTGGTGACCCTAGACTTTCTTCCCACATGGCACTTCTCACTCCGTGCTTTCCAACAGTTAGTGGTCTCCATTTAGCCCCTTCGTCGACATTGGAATTGGCAGCTTTTGTGATAAAGAGGGCCAGGCTGGATTTGGTTTCTTTTACTTGCAAACTCCTCACTAGGCTATATATAAATGAGCTCTCAAGGGCCTATATTTCTTAAAAGGCTGAGAGAGGGTGAATGTAAATACTTATAATTTAAATATTCCCATCAAGTAAAAACCAACAAAAAGTGCAAGTGTCTACCCTTTATAATCTATGTGGTGTCAGAGGCCATTTCTCAGTGGGTGCATCTATGACTGCTCCCTGGGCTAGTTAGGGCAGGGGTCCCTGAAAGGGAGAGAGGCAGGGCTGAAAGTTGCCCATTTTCTATATAAATCTGCCCAACATCCTCTTTCATGACGTGCAATTCTCCCTCATTGGTGCTGAGCTTTTTCACACCCTTATGTATAGGTAGCATCAAGATCTCAATTAACCCCGGGGTGTGGGGGCGGTGCTCTATAAAGGAGAATTTCCCTCTGTTCTCAGTCCACATAATGTACTGATTTGCTCTGAAGCTCAGCATGTCATTTTTTTCTCCACAACGAAGCTTTTGCTGCATTTTGCCAATTAAGTATTTGACTGCTGACATTTTTTTAAACAACAGAGACGTGAGACTGAGATCCAACTATTGAAGGCAGAGAGAAGCAAAGAACTATAGGTACTGGGCCCTTGAGAAGAGAAGTAGAAGATACATGGATGTTATAGGTTAGCAAAAAGGGAATAAAAGGAACTGGGGTAGATAGTGCAGGATAAAATATGCATACATATGATTTGCAGCATTTGAGTATCAGAGATAGACAGCAAAAATCAAGAATTTTTAAGGTGTGGAGTCTTGTGGATACTTAGTTATCAGGTGCCGGAAGTTAGCAGCTTCTGTATACAGACTCCATTTTAGTTTACAGAATTTGATCTCCTAGGCAACTACCTTATTACATTCACAACTCCCCACATTGCCTAATTTTAAGGTATTTACAAATTTAAAGCATTGCTTTAGGATAGGTGTTCAGATTTTTAAATTTAAACTTATATCAAATTTATTATAATATAAATAAGTGTTTGCTCCCTGAACCATTACCATCTTGGTCTATGGTTTATTTTTTTTTAAGTTGAAAAAGTTGTTGTAAAATATACAGAACAGAATGTAGCATCTCAGACATTTTAAAGTGTACAGTTCAGGGCACCTGAGTGGCTCAGAGGTTAAGCATCTGCCTTTGGCTCAGGTCATAATCCAGGGTCCTGGGATAGAGTCCTGCATTGGGCTCCCTGCTCAGTGGGGAGTCTGTTTCTCCCCTTCCCTCTGTGGCTCCTCCTGCTTGTGCTCTCTCTTTCTGTTAAATAAATAAATAAAATCGTTAAAAGAAAAATTAAGCGTGATCACAGTGTTATGCACCAATCTCAAGATTTTTTTTTTAGGACAAGACTTCAACCTCCATGAAAGTATGTAAATTCTTTAAAATGAGTCAGTTTATTTATTTATTTTTAATGGTTTATTTACTTATTTTAGAGGGGGGGGGTAGTAGGAGAAGGAGAGAGGGAATCTCCAGCAGATCCCCCACTGAGCACAGAGCCCAATGGAGGGCTCAATCTCAAGACCCCGAGATCATGACCTGAGTGTTCAACTGACTGGGCCACCCAAGTGATCCCTAAAATTAGTCAGTTTAAATATCAGTTAGCTTTAAATGCAAAAATAATAATGCCCTTCATAAAAGAATTGATGAATTCTTTGATATTTGCCTAGGATGAAATGTGATTTTTAAAATATGAAGTAGTGTTTTGTTGCACAGTACATAACATATTAGTGAGATATCCTTTCAGCAAGATTGATCCCAAATATACAAAGTGTTAAGAGAACAAATATCACTGGATGCCCTTAAAAGCCATGTTTATGTTTATTTTCCCATTGGCATCTCTCCGATCTTCTTCAGGCTGAAGACATCCTTCCTTCTGCATGTGTGACTCTTCCAGAATTTTAAAGAAACCTAGAGGTGCTGTTTGGGGAACTAGGTATCTTCCAAAAACTGGACTTTTTTTTTTTTTTTTTTAAGTAAGCTTTATGCCCAATGTGGGGTTTGAACTCACAACCCTAAAACCAAGAGGCACATGCTTTATCTACAGAACCAGCCCGGCACCCCTGGGCTTTTTCTTTTGTTCCCTTTGGATTCTATTCCAAGATACCCAGCTTAGTTCAATTTTTTCCCCTTTCTCTTATTCTTTTTTATATAACTGTTTAATTCCATTATTCTACAGTCATTTCTTATTATTTTCTTTTTCTTGATTTTCACATTCTTTGCTTTTTGTTCTCTCCTCTTTTATTTTCTTTCTCATGTTTTTATTTATCCTTTCAGTTATTTAATTATATTAATTACTTATTTTTTAAAATTTTTTTAAAAGAGGAGAGGTGGGGGAGGGGCAGAGGGAGACGGGGAGAGAATCCCAAGTAGTTTCCATACCCAGCACAGAGTCTGACATAAGACTTGATCTACAGCCATGAGATCATGACCTGAGCTGAAATCAAGTCTGACACTCAACCAGCTAAGCCACCCAGGCACCCCAATTACTCACTTCTTTTTACTCATTTCGTATGTGTATAAAAAACTAGCTGTTATGTGTGCTATCCCATGAATTTGTTTTAGCCATAACAAGATATAACATTAAAGATCAGAAAGGAACTGTGTATGATTGAAGGGTCCCCACCTGTCTCTTCTCTGCCCACAAAGGAGGGGGGTCCAGGGTCCCCAGTTCTTCTCTGTCCCAGGGCCACCTTTCTCAGGTGTGCAGGAGTATGCATAACAAGAGGTCCAGTGTGTCTCCCATGATCATTTGCTGTTCTCCACTCTGTGTTGCTCCCAGTGTGCACCTGGTTCAGCAATGCCATTAATACAAGACTGTTGGTGCTGCTGTCTTTTAAAGAAGGTAGAGGATATGGCAGTAATTGCAGCAAAGCCAAAAAATATTTTCATCTATGTGTTAGACATAAATTTACTGGAAATGTATCAGCTGTTCTCCATCACTGAGAACTTTTTTCTCAGGAGCAGTGTTTCTTCTAAAGCCCTGGGCTCTCTTGTTAATGTTCAGGCTTTATTTCATATGGTTCTACAACAAGATATTTTAAAATCCTAAATTTCCCTAAGCTAATTTAAATTCAAAGACTAAATATACTGTCAACATAATGACACCTTCCTACTTTTGTATCAACAGGAAAACTCTATGTAATTTATGGAGTAAAATTAAACTTTACAGTAGTTTAACTCAGTATCCCAGGACAGAGAAGTTTTATTTCATCAATGTATTTTGAATAAATCAATTAATTTTCTGCTCTCAAAAATGAAGTTGTTAGTTTTAATCGTCAGAGTAAAGTTGGATTTTTTTTTATTATTTTAAATTCCAAAAAGTGACAATGAATCCAAGCTAAAAATATAATTCTAGTTCTGCTTTCAGTATTGCAATACAGCTCAATTTCACTTTAAAAAAGTTTATGGTTACCAAGATATTAAACATTATTATTTAAAAACCCAGTACAGGGATGTGGGTCAAGATGGTGGAGAAGCAGCAGCTGAGACGACATCAGGTAGCAGGAGATCAGCTAGATAGCTTATCAAACCATTGCGAACACCTACAAATCCAACGGGAGATCAAAGAAAGGAAGAACAGCAATTCTGGAAACAGAAAATCGGCCACTTTCTGGAAGGTAGGACTGGCAGAGAAGTGAATCGAAAGCGACGGAGGGTAGACCGCAGGGGAGGGGACGGCTCCCGGCAAGCAGCGGAGCAACGGAGCACTAAATTGGGACTTTTAAAAGTCTGCTCCACGGAGGGACATCGCTCCAGAGGCTAAACCGGGGTGAAGCCCACGTGGGGTCAGCGTGGCCCCAGGTCCCGCAGGGTCACAGAAGGATCGGGGGTGTCTGAGTGTCGCAGAGCTCACAGGTATTAGAGCAAGGAAGCTGGCTACAGAGACAGAGCTGAGGAGTGAGCTCTCAGCTCGGGGTTACCTTGAACCGGTCGCAGGCTGGGTGAGCTCGGAGCGCGGCCAGAGGTGAGGGATATGGGAGTAGCCGGGGCTTTTCTCTGAGGAGTGGAGCCCCGAATCTCAGCTCTTCCGGGCCGGAGACTAGGAGGCCGCCATTTTCATTCCCATCCTCCGGACTCTACGGAAAGCGCTCAGGGAACAAAAGCTCCCGAAAGCGAAACCGAGCGGATTACTCAGCCTGGCCCCTGGTAAGGGCGGTGCAGCTCTGCCTCGGGCAAGACACTTGAGAATCACTACAACAGGCCCCTCTCCCAGAAGATCAAAAGAAATCCAGCCAAGACCAAGTTCACTTAACAAGGAGAGCAGCGGAACTCCAGAGGA